>RJWJ010008437.1:0-53495 GCA_004363605.1 Indri indri
GGCTTTTTGAAAAACAGAATATTTCTAAACTAAGATACATACCTAAGCACACGAAATAATCACAGTTAGGTATTTTGGACAGCAGGCTAACAGGTAGAGATCACGTGGGGCCTATTACCAGGTCTGGTAGATGAAACGGTTCCAAGGGGCTTTCAGGAAAGGATGAGAAGTGGTATGAGAGTATGAGTGGGGGGAGGCGGGTGATGGTGACAAGGGGTTGACAGGCCAGAGTCAGGAGACATGGGTTCTGTCACTAAGCTGTTGAAGCAAGTCACTTCATTTCCTTAGTTCACCATTTCCTTATGTATAAAAGGACAATTTTCTCTGACAAATCTCTAGACTCCCAACTAGGTCTGGTGTTCTGTGATTGTAGCAGATGGGAAGAGAAGTATACATCTCCTTTCTTTACCATAAAAGTCTTTTGACTAACACAGCTAATAGTGAGCTTGGTTGAGGAGTGTCCTATACTATTGTTTTCACACAAATTTGCACATATATCCGTCTACTGTGGTCTGCAGCTGAGTGTTCAGAACTT
This sequence comes from Indri indri, assembly GCA_004363605.1. NCBI lineage: Eukaryota > Metazoa > Chordata > Mammalia > Primates > Indriidae > Indri > Indri indri. The sequence continues at coordinate 536 of RJWJ010008437.1, forward strand.
TGGGTAGTATTGATAAACTTCTCCTTTTGTGGTTATTTGTCTATGTAGTATTGCAGTTAATTATTTGATTCTGAAATCTGTTCACTTGGATGTTATCTTATAATAATAGTTAAGATATATAAATGGTCTACAAGCACATGAAAGGATGCTCAGCAGCATTTGTTATCAGAGATATGCAAATCGAAACCACAATGAGATCCCACTTCACGCTTGCTAGGATGGCTAGAATCAAAAAATCAGATAACAACAGGTGTTGGCAAGGAGGTGGAGAGATTGGAACCTTCATATACTGCTGTTGGGAATGTAAATGGTGCAGCTGCTTTGGAAAACAGTTTGGCAGTTCCTGAAATGATTAAACATACAATTACTGTATATCCAGAAATTCCTTTCCTAGTTATATATGCAACGGAAATAAAAACATATGTTCATACAAAAACTTGTACATGAATGCCTGCAGCAGCATTATTCATAATGGACAAAAATAGGAAACAATGCAAATGTCTATCAACTGATGATCAGATAAACAAAATACAGTGAAGTATTATTTGGCTATAAAAAGGAATGCAGTATTGATACATGCTGCAACACATATGAACCCTGAAAACATTACCCTAAGTGAGAGAAGCTAATCGTAAAAGACCACATTGTATGATTCTATTAATATCAAAACACAGAATAGGGAAATCTGTAAGAAAAAATGTAAATTAGTGATTGCCTAGCACTTAGCGGAGGGGCTGGGGGACAGGGGAGTGATAGCTAAAGAGCTCAGCACTTCTTTTTAAGGTGACAACAATGTCCTAAAATTGATGATCATTGCGCATTTCTGTGAATATACTAAAAACCGTTACATTGTACACTTTAAATAGATGAATTTTGTGGTATGTGACTTATATCTCAATAGAACTCTAAAAAGTAATCTTTGAATCCGCAGTTTGAAAATAGTCTCAAATGGAATGCTTGACTTTTCAAATCAGGTTGTGGGACACCCCAAATTACAGCTTAAGCTCAAATAAAAAGAGAGTCCATTTCAGACTCTATATGAGCCTGTAAAATCTCTATTTCAGCAAGTAGGGAAATCAGACATTCTGTCTCTGATGATTTGGGGAAACTGAGTTTGCTAGAAGATAATTTCTCTCTCTTTTGGGTGCTTTCTGTGTCCTTTGAGATGCAGAAGAGTGAAAGATCTGGGCGAGACCCCAAATCAGTCACTGCTCTATAGCCTCCAGTGAGCTTTTATTGAAAGGAAAATTTTAAAATGGAACATACTATAAAAGATGTATATTATTTTCAACTTACAATATGTTCAATTTATAATGAGAACAAACCATGAAGAACTTAAAAATTTTATTACCTCTTGTTACAATGTTACTTATTGCCATTTATTACCCATTGTGCCCCAGGTACTTTTATGTATGTTAGCCATAATCCCATTTAGAGTTGAAGAAACAGGTTTAGAGAGACCATAATTTGCCTCAAATCACACTGTTTTTGGTAAGTGGCAGAGTCAGGATTTGAATCTTTGTTTCTCAGACATCAGAGTCTTTTGGTCCAAACTGCCTTTGAAGAACTGGGACCAAGATGGCTGCTTGAGTCCCGTTCCTGCTAAGGACTGCAAAACAGTAGGTGATGTAGAAAGGAGAGCTGGCTACTCAGAGCATTCCTCCACAACGTTTTCAAAAGTAAGGCCATCTCCTCATTTCTCTCTACTATTTTCTAAAAGGTTGGCACCATTGCCAAAAGTCTTCAAAATCCAAAATTCTTTACTTCCATGCTAGCTGGATCCAAATGCATCACTTTCCCTCTCTTGCCTTTTTCTCTTGCTTTCACCCTACACAAATTGCTAGTGGTCGAGCTGCCAACACTGTAGAGCTCCCCTGGTGCTTCTCACATGTCTCCAGAAACGATGTCAGACCAGCTCAGCTCATGTTCATATTTTCCTTTGCTGATGAAACATTTAAACCATGCTGATAGCCTCAGATGGCATTTTAAATGCTGAATACACCACCCTGTTGTGTCTCTTCCCAGAGGAACAGTAGGCTGAGTGCCCTGCCTCCATTTCTCTCCTATGTTTATGCCGAAAATGACACTTCTCCCTAATGATGTTTTAATCAAAAGCAGCTCATCACCAATATTTGGAGAAAAAAAGCAAGAGTCCATTTCTAGTGGGCTTGGCTGGCCAAGCACACACAATTAGTAAGACCTTTTGGAGGAAGAATTTACAGAAAATGCTCAATTCGTTGACTTTCAATTAAAATGATAAACACAACAGATCAAGTAAAAGCAGACCTGTTGCCATTCTGTCAGCCCTGTGGCTGGTGTGTGGCGGGAGAGCAAGGTTCTTTTTGCAAGCACAGGTGAGCAGGTCATTCTGACTGCAGCTTTTACACCCAAGCTAATTGATGAAGACATTCTCATTGTGACCTGATCCCATGGAAAACAGACAAACAAACCAAAAACACTTGTCAAAGAGCTATGCTAACACAGGTAAGGTTAATAGGTGTGAGGGACTAGACTTTCCTTAATATTAATCACAAATAATTTAAGCCTCAACACAATGCCCTTGCTCCTTAATTTTGATGGTAAAAATCAGAACGTTTCCCTTCAGTGTCATTAATGGGGTCAGTGTCTGAGTCTGAGCTAGTTGCCACACTGTCAGTCCCGTGGAATCCTAAAAACCATCATCATTTGTTTCTAAACAGATCAAGAGCTATTTACCATCTCAGTGTTTTGTGCACAGCTGGGTGTCTGGCAAATGTCCAATATCCATTAACATTTAAAAATTAGTCCCATAATGCATCTTTTCTAGAGCTTGAGAAGTATACACAGTGACACATGGTGGGAACCAATTACACTTGCACTACCATTAGTCTGGCTGCATCCAACTTCCCAGTAAATGCAGGCTAATTTAGTTTCCGGAATGGTGTGTCTAAATTCATACAATAACCTTAGAGAAGGCTATGTATCTAAGGATTTATAGTGAAACAAACTGCTCAGCAAGAATATTACTTCTCATAGTGAAACATGAGAACATATTATATGATGATTTGTTGAATTTCTGCAAGTTTCCTTTCAATTCATCCTTTCTAAAACTTCTAGTCAGAGTGAGCCAGGAGGGCACAGACTAACTGATTTCAGTAACCATTTCTATTCCTTGGTTTGAAGAGCTAACATCACTTTGTATGCTAGCAAATAACTTCAAATGTGTCCATTCTCTCTCACTTTTGGACTTGTAGCTGGGTTATCCTATTCTATTTGTCCAGTGAATGGAGAAATTCTGTCTTTGGAATAGAGTACTTCAAAGTCTTTTTGGGAATCATACTACCTTATTGCTGAAAATGAGCAAAGTGAGCTCTATAATCGGTGATTTGGTAAAAGATTGCATACGGAGAAGTCCAGAAAAAAATGTTTTCTGGAAAGTGTTATTCTCCAAACTTCTACTGTCTAGAAAAATTCCCCTAATAATATTCAAGATGAAATAAGGAGTCAAGTCTATCTGGAAATCAGCCTGAAGAGAGCTCCCCTTCTTGCTAGGTGTCCATTCAGCTCTCAGAAATCAGGATGGAGACTGATTAGCTTCTCTGGCTAATGATTCTGGGGCACATACTGTACCAAGCTTATCTTAGCTCGCTTAGTCTATGTCATGCTGCTTAATAAAGCTGAATTGCTCACATAAACAGAATACTGTGCCATGGGCTTTTAGGATTTGGAGGTGGTTTAAAAATATAATTTTTCACTAACATTCAACAGAACAATTTAGCAATAGCTTACAGAAAATTGCAGGAAAGCAGTAATTTCCCAAATGTGCACAAACTGATTCAGCAATTTACAAATTAGAGACTTTGGGGGTGGTTAGGGATGTGCAGTGAGCTAGCAAAGTTGTCCTCTCTGAGGGGAGATTTCCCATGCCTAAGGCCATGCTGGGGAACAGTTTTCCATTTTTCTCTAGCACTTTGAATTATTTCATGGCAGAACTTCTTTTGATGGGTATAATTGTTAAGTTAAAAATTGCATTGACTGAATTGATTTAAATTGGAATTGACTCTAGGGAATGCCATGACCTCTGTAATTTAAGGGTAATTTTTAATGAGTTGGGGACACATATTAGGTTCTCTTTGGGTGTGCTATTATTTTGAGAAGCCTATATATCATACTATTTTAGGTTGAGATGCCTGTAAACATCATTGAAAATACAACCGCCTCATCAGGGCTGTTGATTTGTGCTCTTACTGAATTGGGAGTTTGTGGATAGCATTCTTTGTTTTATTGTTGGGGGGAGTGTGAATCATTGTTGCTGCTGAAAATGCATAGGATAGGCAGTTAGGAACAGAGGATTAAAATAATATGGAAGAAATGTGCCAGATGAGGAAAACATCCAAACCTATCATTTTATAAAACTGTCTACATTGTACATTGTATGTTTCCAGGTCATTCTTTTAGTGTAAGGATTAACCCAATGTGGAGAGAATTGGATGAGGGGAGGTCTGATTTGGTTGAGAATATTTTTAATAACTTGAAAGGTAAAGATTTTATCTTTTTATCTATAATAGTCATTTGGATGTGTGTCTTGCTTAAAATGGCTAGTTCAATACAGGCTGGGGAAACAGGTGCATTTATCTTTTGAATAAAATGCACGCAGGGTTATGATCTCATCACACATACAAAAAGCCCTTTGTAGTTGGAATCATGAACAAGAAATGTATTTCCTTCAACTTAATTATTTAGTTTCCTACTAAGAGGTTGCTCCACAGAGGTCAATTATCCTTCAGGGATATCCTGGAAGAAATGAACAATTAGCTTGATTTTCTGTTGAATTTGGAGCTTGAGACTCAGTATGTGATCTATTAAAAAAAGGAGATAATTCCTCTTAAACCATGTCCTAATCTACATGGGAGTCTTACACTGCAGGTAAGAAATCAGCAAAGTAATCCAATCCACCACCATGGGGCCAAGACTGAGCATCTTGATACACAACAATCATGGCTGCAAAACATTAAAAGAAAAATCTCTCATGGGGAGCAATGAATGATAACAGAATCCACTCCTCTTGGGAAGTGCAAAACCTTATGAAAGGGAAATGCTATTTGATTTTTTAAAACTAAACAGAATTGCTCAAATCTGATTAAAGAGAGTAGCGGCAAACATTGTAATTTGGGGTAATCAGGAGAGTGTACAGTTTTATGGAGAGATGAAAGGCAAGAAGACAACTTTCATAAGCTTCAGACTATCCAGGAGGCTGACTCTTACCTGGCTCTGCTCTAAAAAAAATGGTTTCTTGCCCCAAGATACGGAATTTAAAGTGGGGACTAAATTGAGTTAAAAAGCATCCAGCATAGAGCATCTCAGAAAAGGACTGTATTCACCTAAATAATGAATCCAGAAAAAAATTATTTTCTCTTTGGAAATGTCGTTCTCTCTCTTTTTGAGTTAGTTTACCATGGGAATTGTAAATACTACGTTGTTTATTTTATTTTATTTTTCTAAATTTAAGGACACTAGTTTCAGCTGACTCTATTTCCTTAGAAGTCAGGGCAATGCTTTAAGCTTAATGATAGTGGATGGCCCTCAAGGCCTTGAAATCACCTTCATGTCACTGATTTAGCATCTCCCCTGAGGCTCCATTCATTAATTCTGTCTCAGTAGTAGGAGTCTGGCTTTAAAACACACACACACACACACACACACACACACACACACACACGAGACAGAGAGAGAGACAGAGAGAGAGAGACAGAGAGACAGAGAGACAGAGAGAGAGACAGGGAAAGAGAGAGAGAGAGAGAGAGACAGAGGGAGAGAGAGACGAGAATATGCAAAAGGTTAAAAGAAGAACTCAAAAGTATATAATGGAGTGGGAACTTTCCGGAGTTGTGTAATTTCAAATGTAATCCCAAGAAAATAGTTCCATTGCCATAGCTGCTGATTTTCTTTACAAGAGGAAGAACAGTTTTATCAAAAACCACTGAGTGGGTGAGAGAAATAAGTATCTGCATGGAGATGAATGGCTGTTACTTATGATACCAAAGATAATTTGCAATAACACATCAAAAGAACACCTTGAATTCATTTAACCCATTTCAATAAGATTTAAACACTTTTCACACATTTTCATTTACTTTTGCAGCATTCTGGTAAAGCAGAGTGGGCAGATCTTATTTTTCCCTCTGCAGGTAAGAGATGGCTGTGATGTAGACCAAAGCCGAGAATGTGTGGAGTAGTGTCTGGTGATACAAGATTAGGTGCTTCTGCTCGAACCCCTTTAAAGTTACTTTTTCTTATGTATTTCCCTTTCAACATTTTTCTGTGCTCAATTTCATATTACTTCCCATCTGGCCTGAGTGGGAGGAAGGGGGTCCCAGAACTTGGAATCAATTCAAAAGACATGCTCTTTGATTTTAATCCTCCTTTTTCCTTAAACTCAACTTCTGCTGACAGCCTCAGCATGACCTAGTGACCTTGAGCCTTCAGATTGACATCCAATGTGGCTGCAAAAGATTTTAGGAGGAAATGTATGGTCCGACCACTTGATATAGACCTGTATCTCTGAAACCAAGCCCCACTCTACCTGGCAGTTCAATGAGCTTTGAAGGATTGGGTAGAGGGGACTGTCACAGCTTTTGGTGCAGACATACCTGGGGTTAAGCCCTGGCTCTGACACTTAGTCTGAGTTTACACTTCATCATCTGTAAAATGGGGATAATATTGGTAACCACCAATTAAAGTTATTTATTTAGTTATTGATAAGGTATAACTTACAAATAAGATAACGTAAGTAAAACATGGCTATTATTGTCAGTGTCCTATCATCCCAGACTCAGCCTAAACCAAGCAGCTTACATCTTCGTGATGCACCTTAGTCTGGGACTCAGTATTTTTCATCAGCCTGGCCTTTCCTGTAGTACACTTTCTTGGTTAAAGCTTCCCAGTGCCAACTATCTGTTATTCCATGTTGAACCTCACAAAGGAAATTTTCTGAGTATAGTATTTATTTTGAAAATATATTACATAACCCTTAACATTGGAAAGTTTTCTTGGGCTGTATAGCTTCTGAGGTTTTCTGTCCAATCACTTTCCAGAATGTGTAGGTTAAAACTAGATCAAACTCACTGAGGATGCCATTAATTAATCCCTGTCCTGCTGAGAAGTGGATTTCGCCATAAGATGGCCTCACACCTCATAAAACTCCCTATGAAGGTGCAAAATGTATGTGACAGGAGTTTCCAAATGCATTTATTTGATTTGCTACCAGAATTGAAGCACCAGAGGATGTTAAAAGCATCTTGGAGCACCAAATTTACTGCTTAGCCCATTTTTCAGATGAGGATACTGAAAAATAAAAAGGTCACATAGCTCTCCAGTTACCAAACAGGAGAAAAGCCTTAGACTACTGACACCTAGTACTGTGCCTTTTATATCTCATAGAATAATGTACAAACTTTAGTAAATGCTTGTGAATACAAATTTAAAGGCAATGTCTATCTATTCATAAAGCAACTGATCCATCTAGGCAATCCAGTTATTATACAATTGATTCCTTGGCAGGTGAAAGGAGGACATGTTGCAGATGAGAAGAGACTGCTTAATTAGTTATCTGGCTAATTGAAATCATTCTCAGTTCAGTCTAATGGTCATTTATTCTTATTTATTTATTTGAGGAAAAGGAAAGAGAAGTTTATTAGTTTGCTGGCAACGGATGGTGATTTTAATAGTCGTCTAGATACAAAACAGATAAGGGGGAAAGTTACTTCACTGGTGTCCCCTCCACTGCTGTTCTAGATGAATGGGAGATGCTGGTTATAGTTATGGACATCCAAATTAATACAGTGAGATGGTTTTCAGGATGCATAATCATGGCTTTTGTCTTATTCGAGTGGAGGTTATTTCTGGGTGAGCCACCACACTGTTTTTTCTTTGCACATTGATTCATTCGCTCCATTCATTTCTTCCTTTAGCGGTGCATTTTCACAAGGATAAACAACAAACAAAAGATAAACAACAAACTCAAGTGCAGAGTTAAATATAACCGTTCAAAGGCCCTTCTGTGGAAATTAAGCAGATGTTTGAGTGACAACCAGAATGACAGGTAAAATCAGCAAAAGTTGCTTTTAATTTTTTCCCTTTTTATTTGCTTGTAGAATTATGCATATTTCCTAATGAACAGTTGGTGAAGCTGCCTCTCTAATAGTATGTTTTAAAACACTCAGAAGTATGAGAAGGATTTGACTTCCATTTCTGATTTCATCTGGCATTCCTTTTCTTTTACAGACATGTTTTATTCTCCTGGGTCTCTGAGAGTTAGAAAACATTTCAAAGGCTATATAGCACCTGTTCCAGATATATTCATTGTCCCCAAAAGGGCTCTGGAGAATCACCTTCGCTAGTGTAGAGCCAGCAGTGAGCTCTGTTAGATCTGTTTATGCACTTCCTTTCTGGCTGCCTAACTACTCGTATAATCTAAAAGCCCTATGTCTTATAAATGATCACACCTCAGCACCCCCACCTGAACTTTACCAGCTCAGGGCCCCCACTTACTCATTCAGGAATCCCAGTTCCTCCTCCACTTGATTCTTTAAATCATGTTTGTAGGCCCAGCCTAGCATATATTCACTTCGCATTTAGTCCCTCGAGCTCTTCCTAGGTTGTTTCACCAGCCTTGGCTGTCCTGAGGGAAAAGACCCTGCTCAGTTCAGCAGTTTTTAGGGGGCTTGAGCTGCACCATAATGGCGGAATGTGGTGGGCGGAGATCCACTAGTGGAAATAGGAAAGGCCACCTTCTTTCCAAATCTGTGTTGTGCTTTGTCACTTGGGTTCCAGACTAACTTAATTTGGGCTCAGAATCTCATAACATCCTCTATGAATAAAGCTCTTTTTGTCCTGACTCTCCCTCCCTTTGTGTTCTAGACTACTGTCCACCAGACTGGTAGTGGGAGGAGAGTGGGTGCGTGAACAGAAGGATACCATGCCACCCGCTCCATTCTCTCTTTCCACCTCAGCACCCTTCATGCATTACAATAACCACAGCTACACTGCCATCCCCCAAAATGCCTCTTTCAGTTAAAACTCAACCCTCCTTTAAAATCAACTCATGGAAATATACATACGTGTATGTTGGGGTAGGATGGAGAAGCAGATGGAAAGTTCTCACCCGGAAATCTTTGAACTGGGTCGGGTAAAAAATGAAATGTTGGAACTACTCAGCAGGCGAAGTCCTTCCAGCTCCCTCTGTCCTGTTGGCCACGCCGTGTCCTCAGCTGAGTGGTTGTCAGAGGGTAGATCCTCTTCTCTGTCTGCCAGTCACTGTGGCTGACTGTAATGTCAGCCTCGACTGGCTTCCAGAGCACATATGCTGATGATCATTTCCAGCAGTTCTTTCCCGAAGAGTTCATATAATTTTCTCAAACCACAGAGTTAGGGGATGAAGGTGGCGAGACTGCGGAGTTTCTGCACCATGCAAAGGCCTTGAGGATATTCCAAGCGGACATGTTTGTTCACCAATTCTCCCCATTCTCTCCTCCCAACCTTCTAAAGCCCTTTCCTATCTGTGTTCCCAGCACCATCCGTACCCACTTCCTACTCCCACCAACACTCCCAGAAAAAAAATTCAACTCCCTAGCCAGAATAATGGAGTCCTTGTATCCCTCCTTGTGTCAGGTAAATTCCAAAACGTGAGGCCTCAGGTATCTCCTACCTATTACGGCTTTTTCCTCCTATCCATTTGAGGCAGCCCACAGGACGAACTCTCACTTAGCGCTGGCTGCTCTACTGAAACCCTCCCCTCCCCTTGCTGCAGCCTTCCCTGCCCTCCCAGGATGCTTTCCTTTGGAAGACACTATGCCGATCTTTGGGACAGGTTTGCATTTTTCCTTATTAACATACCTTTGACCTTTTTTATTTTTTGAGAATAATCCTGGCCTTATATATTGAAGACACATTGATCCTTCCCTTCTAGATTATATTCTAAAGTTCTAAGTTTCCTTAGATTAATTGATGTGAATAGCATCAAATCTAAATCTCTTCTTTCTAATCCACACACTTCTTCACCACCGCAGGACTTTGGGTGTAGGAGTGGGAAGGACTCACAGGTCAGTTTTCACAGAATGCCGGCAGAGGCTGTGCTACTGAGGGTGGGGGGTGGAGGGTAGGACCTGTGCCTTGGCGTGCGAATAAGTTTTACATGTGCTCTTCTGTCTTTTGAAAGAACTTACTGAAGAAGACACTAAGCCTTTGTCTTAGGTTGGGTCCCACCGAAACAGACTCTGAGACAAAGGTTTGAGTACAGTTGGTTTATTTGGGAGGTGATCTCAGGAAACACCAACAGGGAAGTGAGGAAGTGAGTCAGAAGGGGAAGGAAGGAAGCGGCAAGTGTTCAGGGGGCTACAGGGCTTACTCTCCTTCCAGCCTCTGGGAGACTCTGAGGAACTTGCCACAAGTGCATCCCACCCAAGGGTTGGGAAATGTGAGTACTTAGCACTCCAGGAGGGATTAACTCCTCCAGCATTTCTGGCAGGCCCGGCCCTCTGTTAGAAACCAGAGAAAGCCCTTGGGCGGAGTCCTAAGTGCTTGAGGTTAGAAGCCCATAGCTTATACTGGGACAGCCAGAAGCAAGGGAATGGGCAGGACACTCTTGTACTCTTCTGTTATGCCCTATTCAAAAGCCACCAGTAGAAACACATTTTCATCCTTTACTGGTCAGTGGCCCAGAAATGCAAAGAAACTTCCTTCCCCTTGGGCAGAAAATACTCCATGCAGTTTCACGGTGTGACTTTCGAAATGAAAGTTCTTCTCATCCCCACTGCACAGAGAAGGGTTGGTGAGGAGGAAGGAAGGTGGCTGGGATATTGGGTCATCTACAGACAACCACCAGTCTTTGTTTTGATAGTGCCTAAGAAAGTGGCCAGTGTCTGTTTAATGAAGGTACTTATTAAACAGAAGGGTTAATAAAGAAATTGGGATTGGAACCAAAGACACCTGGTCTCAAGAGTTGTGTTGTTTTCATTTAATTTAGTCTTTACCTCGTTAGGGAGTCCCTGAACTGAGGAGGCTGGAAATAGTAGCTGCCACCAATGGTGGCAACAAAAGAGTCCCTCCCTGGGAATTGTCAGCCTTGACTGGTAATGGCTTTTGTGTGTCTAAGACTGGGACCTGTAAATTGGCCTGCTAACTTAGCCAGAATGCAAAAAATCCCACTCCATTAAGGACTGTTCAAAATCAACCAAAATGTGAACACTCTTAAAAATGAGTCTATTAATAATTCACATATTTTAGTAACAATATAAGCATTTTCTCACATTATATCAGAAAATTTGACAATGTTTGCCCATATTTATAATTGTGATGGCTTTATTTTTTGGAAATAATATGATTATTAAGCACTAATGCATTTGTTTCTGCACTGAATAGCCTGGCTTGATGAACATTTTCCAAAGCCAATAGCTCTTACTTAGATAAGTAAAATTTGTGTAGGAAACCTCTGAATTCATCCCAAGAAAAGGGAAGCTACATTGCATAGGGTGAATGGTATTTAAGTATTTTTTCTTTTAATTCTTTGATAATTGGCTATGGGTGGTAACTTTCTGTTCATTTTGTAATGATAAGCAGAGTTTCCACAGTGGAAATCTGCACACACGTTGTGCAGCACACATGCATGCACATTTGCACACTTACTATAGTCATTCATTCATTCATTCACTCATTTGAAAAATACTTATTTGCTGATTAAGACATTTGTCATTAAATATACAAACTTAACTTGAGTGCCCACCATAAGTAAAATGCTCTGTTAAAAAGGAGAAAACAGTCTTTGTTTTAACAAAGACCTTAATTCAAATCCTATTACCTGCTTAACATTGAGCGACTTAAACGCTCCGAGTCTCAGATTCTAAATCTGTCAGATTGTGCTCAATAATACTTACCTAATGATTGATGGGGGTTAAAATAGATAATGCATATGAGTAAGTTAATATTAATATTTAATTCTATGGAAGGTTCTATAAGTTTGATATTGCTATGCACATTTTTATAGAGGAGGCCGTCAAGATTTTTCCAAATATGACTCTCCCAATTTGCACGGAATGGCATCTGTGCAGCTAACACACTGAGGACACATTCTGATTTATACGTCTGACATCTTGCTTTAGAGTTTTCAGGGTTATATAGAAGGAGCAAGAAGATTCTTCTTATCTCAGGTGACACTACAGCTGTTCTTATCAGGTAAGAGACATAGAATCTCTTTTTTATCAATTAGATACTCATTAAGGTTACCAGACTTTTATTGATTAGTGAAGGAGTGTGTGGCTATTTAAAGGGATAGTAGCTGCTTAACTGTTAACTGCAAAGCAGGGGATGCCTAACTACTCATCTGAAAGTATTTTTATTTATTTCTGCTGGGTTTTATTAAACATCCAGTACCAAGGCCTAGGAAGGCTGTTTAAATATTTGAAAGAGAATTGATTGTGTATTTTGACATAGTTGTGCTTTTGCAGGCGTATCAATGACCATATGGATTGGTTGTCTGTTTGATGAACTTCTTGCATGAGTGGTGTTGACAAAGTCAGAATATTCCTTAAAGTACATATACGGCTTGGCCAGCATCATTTTGTAAAATTGGGGTAAATATTTCTCTTTGTGTATGGAAACACTTTTCTAAAATCACAAAAGAAAGCAGTAAGAATACATGATTTTTATATACAAATATTTATCTTATAGACAACTTTTCAGGAACATCGAGTGCATAAAGCCAAGTAGATCTATATATCGATCAGGCTGGCTGGTTTCCAGGGTAGGAGAACTTGATTCATCTCCTATAAATTCACTATTCTCTTTACAGTTGCAGGATCTTCCCTGGCAGCATTTCTCCCAAGCTGTAAGGCCTTTGCCACTTACTTGGGCCTGGGCAAAGAAGAAAGAAAAAAAAAATAAAGGAAGAAAGAACCATGTGTAGAATACTTCAAAGATAAAATTACAAAACATAAAAGATGTTTACATTTGATATCTTTTTTTATAAGAAACCTAGGAAAAATAATCTTTATATTTTTTCTTTGATTTTTTGACCTACTTTTGGCAAGGGAAAGAAGATAAGGCAACAATAAGATAGGCTTCGAGTCTGGCCCACCTAAGCTGTCCTCCACCCTTTACTTGTCATCCGTGTGGCCTGAAGGAGTCCCCTGCAGCCCCGAGTATCAAGCTCACCACTTCAAGAATGGGTACCATGATAAATACCACACAGAGTTGTCATTAAAGAAAATGTATGCAAAGTACTCAGCAAACAGTAAGTAATTAATAATTTGAGGGTACTATTAATTTTTAACAAGGGTATTATAGCCTCTGGGAAGATTGAATATCTACTAGTAAGGCTGCAATACTAGAAGTGGGCAAGTTGCTAAATTTTGTTTTTAACTTTACTGTTGACTCGCTGTATACCTGGCACTAATAATGTAGCCATTGAACTTTAAGTTACATAGAAAATATGATGTTGAAATTTGGTGACAATAACAGTCCTAAAGTGTTTTTAGAAAGGGATTTGGAGATAATGGAAGAGGGAACAGACCATGCAGAGCCTTGTTGACCATCGTGAGGACTTTGGCTTGGACTTTTACCACTTCAGGGTTTTAAGTAGAGGAGTAAAATGACTGAATTATGTGTTTAATTGACTGTTCTGGTTGCTGTGTTGCTCCTATGGACTGGAGGTGGGAAGGGAAAAGTAGGGGAAAAAGAGAAAGACCGTTCTGGCAGATACAGCAGTAATCCAGGTGAGAGTAGATGGTGTCTCAGGTCACGATGGTTGCAGTGGAACTTCTGAGAAGAATCATGCTCTCGATATATATTCAACGTAGAGACAACAGCATTGAAGATGGATTTGCTGCAGGGTGCAAGAGACAGAGAGGACTCCAACATCACTTCCAGGTTTTTCTCCTGAGCAACTGGAAAGATAACATTGCCCTCAATTGGGATGGGGAGAACTGAAATGGAGCAGATATGGGGCAGAACGGAAGATCAGGCGTTCAGTTTGGTACATGCCGAATTTAAAAGTGTTTTTAATTCTAGGCGGAGATGTCGAATAGGCAGTTAGAGATATGAAACTGCAGTTTGAAAGCAAGATCAGATGGAGACACAAATTTGGATATTGTATAGAGAAGGTATTTAAAGCCACAGACTTCATGAGACTACCAGGAAATAAGTGTGGTAGAGAAGAGAGCACCAGGGGCTGAGCCCCAGCAGAGTTTACTTTCATTACGTAATGTCTCCTAAGGATTAAAGGAAGAGCAGCATTATTCCAAAGAGCCGGTATCTACATTTGATCACTTTTGTGCCTTGTGATTGCAGAAGGTACAAGTCCTCCTGCTTTTGTCAGGCTGCTGCTGAGAGAGAATACACTGCTGGAGGTCAGAAGATGATACTCCGAAGTATGGCAGTTTGGCCTGCCGAGTATTTTAAACTGAAGGACATTAGGAGGGTCTCAGAAACAAGGTCTCTCTGACCTTTTACTGCGCCCCTGCTCTCGCCTCTCTTTCTTGCCTGAAGGGAGTCATAGAAACCAGAATTCCTCTTCCGTAAGGTGGGTCATATAACTAGAACTCTTCTCCCCCAAAACAAACCATAAAACCTAGAAAAGTCACTCTCTCCCTTCTCCCTTCTCCCTTGAAAACCCTCTTTCCAGAAGAGTCCTGCCCTATGAAGAGTGTGCAGAAATTCTACATAGAGAGATCAAGAAGAATCTGGACAGATAAGCCGTGCTGAGTTTCCCCGTCTATTATCAATAGACCATACCCTTTATCCAATCACATTTCTGCACTCTGTCCATTCTTCATTGACTGTATGCATAAAATTAGACAGCTTTTCCTGGGTCTTTGGGTCTTCATTTCTGGAGGCCCCCATGTCATGTAAAACTTTGATTAAACTAATTTGTCATGCTTTTGCACTCAGTGAAAAATATTTGAACTGAAACTTTACCAAAGAAGATATAAAAATGGCAAATAAACACATAAAAAGATGCAAAACATCATTAGTCTTTACGGAAATGCAAATTAAAATCACAATATCACTTCACACCAACTAAAATGGTTAATAAACAAAACCAAATAAACAAAAAACTGATAGAACCGAATGCTAGGGTGAATAAAGAGCAACTAGGACTCTGATACATTGCTGATTAAGAATGCAAAATTGTATAACCACTTTGGAAAACAGGCAGTTTTTTATAAAGTTAAACACATAGTCACTGTATACCCAGCAATTTGTTTTTACTCAAAGGAGGGAAAAAGAACTTATGGTCATGCAAAAACCTGTACACACATATTTAGTGTGGCTTTATTCATAGTTTTCCCAAACTGAAAACAACTCAAATGTCCTTCAACTGGAGAATGGTTAAACTGTGGTACATCCTTACAGTGGAAGACTATTCAGCAACAAAAGAAACAAACTACTGGTACAGATGCCAGCATAGATGAATCCTGGGTGCATTATGATAAGTGAAAAAAGCCAGACTTAAGAGGCTACATACCATATGATTCTATAAGAACAATCTATAAAAACAAAGAACAGACCAGTGGTTGCCAAGGACTGGGGTGTGGAGAGGAGTTGACTACAAAGGGCACGAGTGCATATTTGCAGAGGTGGGAACTGTGCTGTGTCTTGATGGTGGTGGCTTTATTATTATACACTTTTGTCAAAACTCATAGACGATACGCCAAAAAGGGTGAATTTTACTGTATGTAAATTATATCTCAATAAACCTGATTTAAAAAAAAATCAATAGCATTTCTTTACACTAACAATAAACAGCTAGAAAAAATGACAATAAAAAATCAGAACAAACAAAAAAACCACATGGCTTTTTCATGCTAAACTTTTGCGTAACTATCTTAAAAAGTCAAAAGGAAGCCAGTTACTGCACTGAAGTCTTTCCCAAAGCACGGGCAACAGGTGGAGTTGCCGAGGGCCTCTTTCATTTGCTGCCACCAGGAGCACTCTGCACAAAGCCAGCGACACACTCGCTGCGGACCTGTTGGACAGCACACTCGCCTCAGTGAAAGATGACCCTGCCTGATGTACTATAAAGTGTCAGCATACAACAAGCCTGTATTTTTAGATCCCAGACTCAGAGACTCCATGTATGGCATTTTCACATGGGGTGAGGTTGACCTGAAACACCACAGGCAGATTCTCTGGAGTAAAGATTTTTAACTACATGTCAGCAATGATTAGTTACAAAGGGAAAGAGAACTTACCCGACTTGACACTAAATGACAGAACAATTTGACAAAAGCTAAAAACAGGAAAAAAAAAATCAGTCCTTAAGACAAGAGGCTGATCCCCAGTAGTGTTGGGACAAGTCTTTTGATTACATCTTTTGTCCCATGAATAATAAATCCCTACCCTCAAAAGCCTTTCTAGGCTGGTCTCCCAGATCTTGGCCCAGTGACCTCCAAAGTACAGTTTGTAGAATTAGAGGAATCTGACCTGCATTTAATATTTAGTTTCTATATACCTCCATAAAGTGTATTCCAGAGAATCACCTTATGCCTCTATAAATCAGATACAGCACAGACAACACGTTCCATAGCTTTTTAAAGACCTGGGTAACCGGCTAGAACCCAGATTAGTAAAGATGCTCTTTTAAACTTCTTGACTTAGGCTTCTAGCCAAGCTATTAATTGCGATGCTGGCTTTCTGTGAAACCTCAACCACAATACATAATAACGTAACATGCAAGGCTTTGCTAGAGCTAAGCATGCAGAGACACCAGACAGGCCCCTGCCATAAGGGCTGGCATTAGGATGGGAAGAAGCAGGACTTAATAACAAAATGATAATCATCATAATCATGGTAATTCAAAGTAGCATATGCTGAATTATAAACTTGGAAGAAATAATAAACACAATAGAGAAGCAGTACATTGTAAATAGAGGTTTGGAAATCAAGCACATTTGCCCTTGAGTCCAGGTTCCATTCCTTTGTAACTGAAATGTTGGACAATTCATATAACCTCTGTAAGCCCCAGTTCCTTCATCTGTAAAAAAGAGACAATTATAAATTCTACCCCTTAGATTTGTAAGACCCCTTAAAGGAGATCCTGCCTGTCAGTGTTTAAGGCCAGTGCCTGGTGTAGAAAACATTCGATAAGTATCAACTCTGGGTAGTAGCAGAAGCAGTAGTAAGACTGGAAATAAGCGATGATTTCCGCAGTGGTATGCTGAGTGTACTCTCAGGGGAAGGGCCCAGCAGGAGCTATAAATTTGGGAGTATAAAGTACTTAACATGATGGGGTGGAGTGAGATTATCTAAGAAGAGAATGTAGATAAAAAGGAGGATAAGGCCTCGTCTGGAGTCCAAAGCACTCTGAAGTTTAGCATTTTGCAATTATAATTTTTTCTTTTTTTCCTTTTTATTCATTTTAGAATTTACCTCATCACAGCCATGGAATTAGAGGCCTCTACCTAAATCTTGACAGGCATCTCCACTCACTTTCATTTCTGTCATTATTCATGGAATGCGGAAAAATAAGTTAAATAAACTTCTGTTGGCTCATGTCATTTTAGTCCAAGTCTCCATTGTCAGGGTAAAGGGTTGAAGCAATTATCTGGATAATTCAGGCAGAACCTACCAGGCCCTTGGGACCCCTTTCTCCTTCTGTTACTTTTGCCTGAGTAACTAGGGAATCACTTCAATCCTTTCTCTGCTCGTGTAACTCTGGTCTGACTATGTCTTTAACCACTGGACCTTGTCACTGAAATAAAAATATCATATTTGAAACCAACGCCAGAGAGGGAAGGCGCTCTCATTTCAAATGTGGGTGCATTTAATTTCCATATGGACTATGTTGGGAGCCAGTGCAAAAGGCAGATCTAAAGCACAAAGGAAAAATGAAGGCAGACAGTCAGGAACTGAGTCCTTGCCAGTGTAAAAGGAAATCAAGCTCACCAAAGGGAAAGGAGCTGAATTTTTTCGACAAGAGCCTGTATTACCATTTATTGTTATTTATAGCTCTTTGGGAGAATAGCAAGAATACTAAAATAAAGGAGAACATTTTCACCATGTCACAAAACACCATAAGAATTTATTGCCTCCTCATTAGAGATATTTTTTTAATCAAGAAGCAGCACTTTACCCTCATGAAAGAGGATGTGTGTTGGGCGGGGAGGGGATGAAAAGTTTTTGATAGAAAAGTCTGGAAAATTTTACTTGCATGAATACCCAGGTTGGGATAAATAACTAAATAACAGTACAGTGAATGAAAATCTCACCAGCAAAGGACACCCTCCCTTTTGTGTGACTGAATATAAGTCCATGGAACTTGTGGTTGTGTCCAAATAAAGAAAAGCCACCAGCTCTTAACAGCATTGACCGAGCCTGTCAGATCTTATCTTAATGAGCTACAGATCCTAGGACAGACGAGGAACAAAATGAAGCCGCGTGATAAGGTACACACTGCAGTAATTGGCTCAAGCTCAGGCCGTGGTGGTCCTTAACAGCAGCCGTGGGTACAAATGAAAAGGCTGCCTCTCGCAAATAATTTGCTATGTTTCAGTCTTCAGTTTTGTCCATGGAATTGTGTGACAGAAGAAAAGTCTAAAAGCATGGATCTTCCTTCTCCCTTTGCCTGCCAGAATATTCATCTCTATCCACATTCCAGCAAATTTAACAACATGGCAAATCTCGAGATGTTTGAAATCCTTTATTTACATGAATCCAATATACTTTCTCAGATCTTACAACCCTTACTCTGCATCCGGTAAATTGCCTATGTAGCTAGCACAGTGTTGCAATTTGCATTGCATTTTCCATGATTTGCCAGTGTTCCCAAGAAATACTCAGTAAATATTGATGCTGTGTGCTGTGAAATGAGCCCTCCAGAATAAACTGTTACAAAACGAAGAAGCAATTTTAGCCTCCTGTGATCCACAGCAACTTTACAATTCCATGGATGTTGTTTCCATAATCTATTGCTATGTAGCAAAACTACCTCAAAATTTAGTGGCTTAAAACAACATTTTATTATTTCTCATCATTGTGCAATCTGGACTGGGCTTAGTGATGTGGTTCTTCTGCTCCATGTGGTGTCCGTTGGGGCTGGAACCTATAAGATGGCTTCTTTATTACATGTGTGGTGCTTCAGCTGTGATATCTGGAACAGTGAGGGGGCTGATCAGACACGTTTCTCCACATGGCCTCACACGCAGCAAGCTCAGGCTTCTTAACAACATCATGGTCTCAGAGAAGTCTGACTTCTTACATGCTGGCTGGTTTCCAAGAAGGAGGAGGCAGAAGCTTCTAGTCCTCTTAAGGCCGGGGTTTGTCTCAACATACCACTTCTGGCATATTGTATTGATTAAAGCAACTGACAGGGCCAGCCCAGATTTAAGGGAGATAGCTTCATCTCTTAGGAGATGAAGGAGTAGCACGTGTGCACAGGGAAGGAAGGAATCAAGGTGGCCCTTCTTAGAGGCCTTATAGCTGCTGCTGTAAGTAGGGACTGCTCTGGTAGGGACTGAGGAGCATTGGACATTGAAGGCATTGCTTGTAAATGATTTATTTCTTGTTTTAAGCATACTATTTCAGAGATATGAGGAACTCTAGACATTATTGAAACAGTGATTCTCAAACAATTTTATGGTAATTTATACCAGGAAACATTGTATAACATGATCCCATACACAAAAAAGAAATTACCAAAAAAAATTTTCTATAATATATATGTATATGTGTGTGTATATATATTTCCACACACACATACATGTAACAAAACTTTCATGGAACAATGTTGATTCTTAATATGTGCACTGTACTCTGAGGTTTTTAATTCTATTTCATTTTAAAGAAATTTGGTCTTGACCCATGACATTGATTTTATGATCTACCAGTGGGGTGGCATTGTGAATTGAAAAATACTAATCTAAACCTATCTATTCAGTTTACAACTGAGGTTGCTGAGGATTCATGAGGTTGGGTGACTTGTTCGAGGCAGAACTTCGAGTGCTGCTCTCCCGACTCAGAGGCTAGAGCTCTGTCAGCCCAGCACCTGGCCTTTATTGACACAGAATAAGTGGTGATCTAACTTGAGTTACTAATTTTGTTCAGTTTGTACTTTCTCATTATGATCTCCACAAAAGTGTGAATGAAGAATTGTTGTTTTTTTAAAATGCATTTTTCCCTCATTTCCCTATAACTTAACCATGCTGAGTATAATTTTTCAAGCGTGAGCATTAACTCATAGCTCTTTCAAGCAAGCATGTAAAGCAATTCTCTACTCTCACTTTTTTGTTTGTTGGGTTTTTTTTTTTTTTTTTTTTTTTTTTTTTTTTTTTTTTTTTTTTTTTTTTTTTTTTTTTTTTTTTTTTTTTTTTTTTTTTTTTTTTTTTTTTTTTTTTTTTTTTTTTGTAGTTTGCCTACATCACAACCCTGGAGGGTATAAAAGAAATAAAAGCCTGTAAAATCATCATGTTTACGTATTAATGCAAAGAAGAAAAATTTCTTGACTTTAATGCTGTGAAAACCAGAGCAGCTTTCTGAGGAAGATGGTGGAAACATCCACAGGAGATTTTGAGGAATAGGGCTATCTTCCAGGAAAAGTTTTAGTGTATTTCTGCCTAGAATCATAGACTGACTAGATGACCCATGAATTCAAATCATTGCTCACCTTGGTTAAGTGGTGTTATGGGGCTGCATTAACTGATGGCCCATTAGCTTTCCAAGTATAAAACTGCTTATTAGGTAAACTAAACTACCCTAAACATGGAGCTGCAATTGACAGGGAGACTTGTACTGATAAGAAAGATTTGTACTGAGGTGACTTTGGTTCTTACATTTGATGTTCTGCTGTTGCACTGCCCAGTAGAAATATAATGTATGACACATAGGTGACACTTCTAAACATTCTAGAAGCCACATTAAAAAAGTAGAGAAAAAAGATTGGAATTAATTTTTTTAACTTTATATTTTGAAATAAATTTAGACATTAAAAATTACAAAAATAGTACAGTGTTCCCCTATACTTTCGCCCAGCTTCTTTTAATGTTAGCACCTGTATACCCATGGTAAAATGAACAAGACCAAGAAATTAACATGGATATAATACTATTAACTAAACTACAAGCTTTATTCAGATTGGTGAAATAACTCAATGTATCTGAAATATTATCATTTCAATGTGTGACCAATATAAAAAATTATTAACAAGATGTTTTACATTCCTTGTTTCGTACCAGACCTTTAAAATCTGGTGTGTATTTTATTCTTTACAGCACATCTCAGTTTGGGCCAGCCATATTTCAAGGCCTCAGTCACCACATGTGGCTGGTGGCTACCGTGCTGAACAGTATAGTCCTATCGTAACAACTCAGAGAAGAGGCATCATCAACAATCTATTAATACTTCTGGATGTGAATTCTATGCAGGGTGCTTGAGTCTTTGAAACAATCTGGGTAGAAGCGAAAGTGCCTGCTGTTAAGAGCACTGATTTAGAGGTCAGGCAGAGTGGAACTCCAGCTCTACAATTTGTCTTTGGCTGTGTGACCTTAACATATAACTCAAACTTTCTGGGCCTTCTTTTCTTTATCTCTTAAAAAAATCAGTAAATAGAATATGAAGAAAATAGCACCAACTCATGGATCGATGGATCGAATGAGATAACACATGTTAAATGCTAGCACAGCACTTTACTTGGAGTTGGTACACAACGAATGTTAGCTTTTAGTGGTCATCTATGTCACTAACAAAAGGTCAAACATGTGTGCACTTTCTTTGGTGTTGAGTGATATTAAAAGTCCAGGTAGGGCTTTGGTTAATATTTTAGAAAGGCTCAACAAATGTGTATTGAGTACCTACTATTTGCCAGGAACTGGGCTAAGAGCTAGGAGTATAAAGATGAATAAACCCCTTTAAGGAGTTTACAATTTAGTAAAAGACAGATAGCATTTAAATAAGAATTCTGCATTTTCTGTGTGTATGTTCTTGTGTCTGTGTGTCTGTGGTGCGGTGGAGGATGGACATTGTGGCTGTTTAGTTTATTTTTAAAATTATAAAGTAATTATATCTTTAAGAGCTATGAAAACAGAGTTTAAAAAATTAAATATGATCAATAATCCTATCTACCTCACAATTAACTTACTCTCTCTGTCTCTTTTCTTAAACTTTATTTTAGAGTGTTTTTATTTCCTTAATTTTGTGTATTTGTATTGATAGTATAGGTACAATCACTTAACTTTTTCTATATTGCTAGGTGTTTGCGGCAGAATATGAAAGACTATTTGTAAAAGGGACAATTACCTAAGGTGTTTTAAAATAAATAGATTAAGCTGTGTTTGTTAGTAGAAATAAAATTTATTTATTTCTTATTATAGAAGGAGGTTGTGAGGTCATGGAGATGGTTCCATTTGTCTCCAGTAAAGTTTGTTTTTTTGTTCGTTTGTTTGTTTTAATTTCTGGGTGTCATTTAAGTCAATTTTTAAAAGCCTGGATACACATAGAGAATCAGAACACCACAATACTGACTCCACCAAACTCGTAATGCAATTGTCTTTGGGAAGTTATACGATGGACTATGTAACTACGTACTGTCCTTCCTTCCTTCCTTTCTTCCCTCCTTTCTTTTTTTCTTACTTTCCTACATTTTCTGCGTTTACTTTGTATGTGAGCAATCATTTTAACCAAGTTGTCTAACTTTTTATGTTATAGATGCAATTTGAGGGATGAACTACCTTGAGATTTTAAAATGAAAACAAAAAACTCATTGGTACATTCTAAAATATTCCAGTCACAGTGCAGTGATAAGACAACAGATCTAGGTCTGAATTCTGGCTCTTATATTTGCTAGACATATTCCTTTGGGCCACTTAACCTCTTTGAGTCTCAGTTTCCTTATTTGTAAAATAAGAATAAGAAAAATGCCTTTTTTCCAGGTTTATTTGTAGGATTAAAAATGTATAATATATGTAAAGCTTACACCACAACATATGCTTGACACCCATTGACCACAGAATGTGTTCAACAGATGATTTTGTAACAGTCAGTACCAGATACCAACCTAGGGTGGTGTTGGGAATAAGGACTGGTATAGCAGGAATGCAAAAATAAAGGGTCCTTTAGCTTTTAATTAGCTAAGTGGGATCTTTGTATTGCAAAATCATTTTGAAATCCAGGCTTTTTAAGCAAGATAAAACTGGAGTTTTTTCCCCCAATTCTCTTAACTCTCATTTATCTTCAAGAACCAAATGTAGAGGAGGATGTTTCTTTTATTACTTACAGGGGAGTGTCCTTCCAGCTCTGTCAGCTAGGCCTTGAGGCTCGCAGCCCTGGCATGGAAGGAGGCAATGGGGAAAAGGAAATGGAGAGCCAGACGGTGGCCCCTTCTGTTCCAGGAGGATTTGGAGAAGAGATAAGCAAAGACAGAGTGATGAGTCTTATTGCACAATGTGAGCACCAGGGGCATGGTGTGGGAGGGGATGCGGGCTCCTGTAACAATCCCAACCTTCATGATGCCTGGCTTGGCTTAGAGATGAGCTTGAGGGAGCACCCAAGGTCCCCTTGCCCTGCCTAAGGCTTAGAGGAATTGGCCTGGTGAAGAGCTATAGAGGCCAGAGAATGCCAAGATGGGCATGAAGGGAATGAATTTAAATGACTGGGACCATGAACTCCAGCAATGAACACCAGAATGTCACTTTCAGAAAAATGGGAAATGGAAACATTATACCTCTACAGCTCAGGTTCACCAGACCATTGTAGCAGAGGACACCAGGTGAATTTGCAGACTCTGACTCCCTGGTGCTAGCTCTAGGTCACATTAGCTACATTCCTCCATGTGCCCCGACATTTTTTGTAAGTAGCGGGGAAAGGATAAGATAATTCGAAAAACTGAAAAGGCACTGTTAGGTCAGAAGAGACTGAGCTACCTAAAGGGGATGAGTATACTACTGGATTTGACTAATTTACCAGATTGGGTTAAAATTCATTTTTTCCTCTATCAGCTGGTGGTACAAGTGTGCATGCTCATATGTCTTAAAAAGGTTGGGAGTTTCCTTTTAATGAAATGGGTAGGATTGTGGGAGGAGCATTTTTTGGGGGAAAGATCAAAAGTTTCATTTTGAACATATGAAATTTGAGATGCCCATTAGACATCTAAATTGAGAGAATGAGGTGTTTAGATATATGAGCCTGGTATTCGGAAAAGAGGGCTGTGCTGTGCTGGAGATAAAAGTGGAGTTAGCCATAAATAGATGTTGCTTTTGGCCCTTGTCAACTTAAGCGTTTGAAGAACATACACCTCCCACCTGTTATCTTTTGGCAATCACTGCATGAATAGCTGGGACTAGGATAGAGGCTTAACTGATTCTCCTGTTTTCTCCATCAGAAGCCTAAGGAAAAGTGGGAGCAGATTGAGATGACCTGGAGAGTGTGTATTGGTGCTGAGTATGAAATTCTCAGACATACGCATGATTGCCCTAGGGAGGGGAACAGGCAAGCCTGCCCACACTCCCATGCGCTTCAGGGCAGGATCAGTAAGGACACTATTTGCACATCATCCAGGTTGATAATTTGAAAAAGAAAGTCCTACCTTTCTGTAGCTGCACAGTTTAATAAGAAAGCGTGAGAAGAGAAGACATTAGTGGCCCTTTGCCTCTGATTGAACACTAAGAAAAGCCACTTACCTCCTACTGTTTCTACCTCTTTACCCTCTAAAATAATATCTTTGAGAACTGGGCCTGAATATCTGTCTATTGGGATTTTCACTGTCTTTGTGTCATGTTCATGCTTTATGATGAGGCGACATTTAGGGCACATAACTTGCATTTCCTTCCTTCCATTTGTACTTCCATTTCCACGTTCACCTCTACGCACACGTCCATCTTCCCTAAGTGTGTTCAGACATGACAGTGGGAGTGAGTGCTCTATTTCACGTCACCGGGGAGGGATGCCGTCTTTCCAAGCAGATGCACGTCTGAACCCATCTTCTTGGCATCCCTGACATAACACGAAACTCCCACTCTGTTGACGTGTCGACAGGTCCATTGTCATACCTGACTTGTTTTGAGTTGCTGATTCTGCAGAGTCTATCTTGTTCTTGAAACAAATATAGTCTCCTTTTCTGAGAAGCCCAAGCAAAGTATGAGAAAAAGGTTAACAATAACAATGGTAGAAATCATATTAATTATAATATTGATCACTAACATTTATTAAATGATTTCTTATGTACTGGGTTACTAAGTTCATTTCTTCACCTGTCTTATCTTAGATGCATGTGAAGTGGGGTATGGGAGGCCATGTCCATAGTGGTTAGGACCCGGGATCTGAGGTCAAACTATCTGGGTTGGAACTTGGGCAACATCGCTTATAAGTGTGTGATCTAGGTCCCCTCTTGCCTCAATTTTTTAATCTGAAAAATGGGAAGAATTATAGTGAGGATAATAAGAGTGCCTATTCAGGGCTGTTTCATGGACTCAATGTGGTAATATATATAGAGAGAGTAGAAAAACAATTGGCACATAGTAAGTGATTCATAAATACCAGCTTTATAAATATCAATATCACATTTGTCCTTCTGTCAAAAATGAGAAAAATAAATTAAATATAAACGATCCTAAACTGTACCATAATAGGTGGTATGTTGGACTTAAAGTCAGGTTTGTTTAAGGCTACACATCATTCAGCAGTCCAGAGGCCCAAAGGCCCCAGAAGATATTTCTGACATTTGCATAACACTAATGAATGCCACTCTAATATAGGATAGTGGTAAACATGTCACATGCTGTATCACAGGAGTATATGTTATACCACCCTCAAGAGAAGATCAAAGTATTCTCTTCTTTTGTACTAGTTCAGGTAGCCCTGCTCTATATGCAAACTAAAAAACTAAACAAACAAGAAACCGCAGTTGTGTAAGAAAGTCAATACACTTGGCTTCTACCATCTCAGTTCCTAGGCTATATATATATAAGTACTTTGTAAACTTTGAGGCTTTTATAATTATTATCCTGGGATGCCTACTGTGTGGGTACCAATACCTAGGAATATTTGTGCCATCTGGATAGAAATAAAAAGCCCCTGAAAGTTGACGTTATAACTCTCAATGCATTTTCTCCTCTATTTTTCTTGTTTCTAATGTTGACAACCACCCACATGGTATTCACTGGTTCTCAGTGTAGCCCACAGAAATGCCAGCTGGCTGCCTGCCAGTGTCAGGAGAATGAGAGTGTCGAGAGCTTCCTCATAGCAAAACCCTGTTAATGGCAAGCATTGCTTCTGAATCTGAAATATATATTTTTTTCTATCCCTTTGGTTTTTCTTCCCACCTGGGAATGGGACGCAGAATGGGTAACTAATTATATCCTGGTAGCCGTGATTCCCGACGACACCAGTCCTCGTATTTACGCAGCATCTCTCCCTTGGCTGTACCAGCGAATGCTTGGAGACGGGGTGAGACTGTCAGTGCACAGGCAGCATCGCAGGCAAGCCCGTGTGCCTCCTTGTAGTTTCATGCTTACTTTTAAAAATATGATTTGTTTCCTTCAAACCTGTCTGATGCACTACATCCAGAGAGAAACATGATAAAAACACAAAATCTGCCTCCTGACTATTTTTGGCCATTATAACCACCTTCGTCTTGAATGAACAGAAATGTCAGATTTTCCTGTTTGAGAAGCAATGACCACCAAAATTCAAATACGAGCATTTGAAAACCATAGAATCTTTCTTCTATCCAGATAAAAACTTCTCAAGTAGTATCACAGGCTCACTCTAAGGAATATTCTTCATTTGGAATCCAGTCTTGTGCACATTGGATTGCTGATTAGAACAATAAATGAAGGAAGCCTGCAGACCTTACTGCACTTCCTAGATGATATAAAAACACATTACCTTTTACTCAACAGGCATAATGCTTTAAAAATTGATCCTCACTAGCTTTTAGTACCTACTTTAGCCTCCAAAAATATCTCAGCCAAAATCTAAGAGATTCTGAACGTACGTATTATGCACATAATGAAAATACATGGTGAGCTTTCAACACGTGTGTGATGTGTGCATAACATTTTAATAGCTTTATATGTTATTGTGCTTATGTTAGTCTGCCAAGAATGAGATTAGGTCACTGACTTAAGGTTTCTGTAGAGAATGATGGAGTTAGGATTCACAGGCTTGTCTTTCAAGGTATCTTTGGTTTACATTGGGTGCTGTGATAGTTCAAAATACTGTATTAGCTTATGTAGAGAACAATCTCCTACTAAGGCTCCCAGTGATTGCCAAGATGGATTCCAAGTAACTCTGGATTTGGGTGCAACAATAGATGCAAGGGATTGATTGATGACCTTATTCTACCATAGACATGAGGTTTCCTTTTGTCTGCAATTCCTGACTCAGGGCTGTCCAGTAATTATTTATAATGCAGCTATGGCTTATAATATTTAAGTTTTTCTCAGTCTGTGTCTATTGTGCATTTCTTTGGTAGAATAACAGATGAATTATTGTTTACTGAGCCCTATGTCTAGACATATTTTAAGGGCTTTATATGTGTTAGTCCACTTAATCAACACAGCAATCCTATGAAATGGCACTACTATTTTCCCGGTTTTCAGATGAGGACATTAAAACACAGCAAGGTTAAGTGATTCCCCTAGGGTCACACAGCAAGTGGTGGAGGGGAAACAGACTCAGGCTCTCTCACTTCAGGCATGGTGCTTTTAACCACTATGGCCATAGACTTTGAAGGACAACTTTTTTGTAGAAGTAGTAGTAAGGGAATTTTCCAATATCAGGTGAATCCAGGAGAGAAGCAAGGAACATCTGATTTCTGATGCATAAACTTCCTGGCTTTTCGGGTTGCTTTGTCTGATTAGTAACAGTTTACAGGATTCTTAAATTTGGGGAAAATCCTAAGTCTATTGTAGCTACACAATCTTTTCTTTGCCACAAAAATATTCTGAATGTGTAACATACAGAGAGCACATGAAGGAATGGCAAATAGTAAGTGGTATGAGCATAAAGACTCCATCAACATGTGGTTGTGGTGCTAATAGAATAGACATTTCCAGAATTGGTACCATCCACAGTTTCAAGCCTTCCCAAAGAAAGGGATAGGGTTCTATCCCCAAAGGAATGCAGTGCTCCCTACAGTTAAAGCATTTGGCCATGTACCTAGAGTGAGACTCACTGCTATGCTCTCCTGTCAGAGGAAGTGTGGGCATCACATTCTTTAGCTGTATACTTAGTTATATGACATTTTCTTTAAATGCATTGCATGGTGCATTTGATCAAGGACTACACATTTCAAAGGATGTCTTTGAGTAGGATGTTTTGATTTGCTTCTGTGAGGCCTATCCTGCCTTATAATGATGGAATGAACCTTGGGTTCCCCTGAGTTTTGAGCTGTTGTGAGCATGTGAGGTAACACTGAGTCACTGGGATTCCCAAGAACCCTAATGAAATGAGGGCCCTTGGAAACTTCACCCTTAGAGACCTATGTGCAGACCTTGCCTTGGTCTGCGGC
Organism: Indri indri; assembly: GCA_004363605.1. Lineage (NCBI taxonomy): Eukaryota > Metazoa > Chordata > Mammalia > Primates > Indriidae > Indri > Indri indri. The sequence continues at coordinate 29,007 of RJWJ010008437.1, forward strand.
CAGGACACAGAGAGGGGATGAACCATTGGTTCACAAATTTCAATCCAGTCCCATGTCATTCCATGTAACACAATCCATTTCGCTCTGGAGTAAGGTCAACAGCATTCTCTTCTTCTGGGCCTTAACCAGACCATGAATCCTTTGGTGTAACCTCCTGATTATTTTCACTGTGACTGCACACAAAATCATTAGCAGCGTTGTGCATGATTTTGTCAATTGTCCTGCCCGTTTGGCTAAACTTAGAACACTAGAGCAGCTCTGCAAATAAAAAGGTGTCCAAGTATAGACTCTACATGTTAAGATAATCCAGTAACTAATGGTTGCACTGTTAATTTGATTTTGCTGCTGATAAGAGATAGGAAGAGAATTGTAATCGGAATGCATTGCAACCGATTTGTAAATGTTGGTACACATTATCCATCATTGTTATGCTATTATGCTATTAACATAAATTATCACATAGAGGTAATTTAAAACTGTGAACTGACACAGGTATATCTCATTTCTGGTGATAATTACGCATAAAGGAAGGAGGTCAGGCTAAATGTTGCGTGGTATTATTGTGTGGGCTATTGATGGACAGCAGTGATTAAGTGATGTTAGCTTGAAAAATTACTTTGTTCCTAGCATTTCTGTTATTTTTCTGTTATACATGAATTTAAAGTATCATATTCAAATCAGTATAGATTTTTATGACATACTTTTGGGACTAACTTTTCTAAAGTCACTTCTGTTTCACACACTAATTTAATATTGACTTCAATGAGGTTTTGTTTCACCTTTTTTTTTTTTTTAGCTTTTTACACAGTTCTAGGACATTGTCTTTAAAAAGTTAGAAGACACTGCTAATTCATTACCAGTGAATTCTTGGTTGACTACATGAATTCCCAATTCATTTGTGAATTGATGAAGTGTCTCCCATATTCCCAAGCAAATTAGGACAAAAAATAATAAGCATATGCTTCAGTAGGGGAGTATTCACTTTGACTAAGGGAACTGTGTATGCGGGCAGGTTCCATGTTGACACTATACTGTGGAGAAATACTTTCCGTTTTTCAGTGGAGTCTATCAGATTATGTATACTATGTGTGGCCTTTGGGATATAACTAATGAAACGAAAACTAAGATAGATAATATGATGGGAGATAAAGGCCGATGAGAAACATTAGATTCTTCAGATTTAAGTTTTGAAAATCTTACATGCTTGAGACCTCTCAGCCAGAGGTTATGTTGTCAATGTATATCACAGTGACAATACTGGACAAGTGTCATGCCTGGAAATGTTCCATGAGATCTTGCTACAAACAGATGTCAAAGACAAAATGTAAAATGACAAATGGGCCCTTAAAAGGTGTCATCTCATCCCAAAGGGTTCCGTCAATTCTAGGACTGTGGAGTCTATGAGAGTCATATGTTACCACTATTTATGAGATGGAGATGACACAATGCCGGTGACATTCTGGAGCTGTGAGAGGGGAGGCCTACACTGATTCCTTGGTGCTCGGGTCAGAAAATCATTGTACATAAACTTACAGAGAACATGCTATAACAGCTCTTTTTTATTCTCAAACGTGACTTGCTAAACACTGAGTCAGGACATAATAGAGTTGTTTCCAAGTGATAAGTTCTATAATAATCATGAAGGATGAGAGGCATTTGTCATCAAAATTATCCTTGAAAATCTCAGGAAGATGCCATATTGAAGACTGAGACAATCTCAGTGAATCCAACACTGCCAGCTTTATCCCCTGGTTTCATAGATCAGTACATGTTTCTGTGCACCACAGGTAATAGGTGTCTTCCATTTAGGGCCATAACGTATGAGAAATACATATTTTTAAGCACTAGAATCTGAGTCAACATTGCATGGATACTTGCATGATGAGGGGCACATGAGAACTGGGGCGGGCTGAAGGAATAAATTTTCATATTCTCACATTCCATCCCCAATTCTCTCTGGGACATACATACACTGAGTGCAATTGCCAAAATTGCGGGCCGTATTGCATTATTAAAATTGTTATTTCTTCCTCTCTTTGCTTCTTCTTTTTTTCTCTTTCTCCTCCCTCCCTTTCTCTTCCTTCCATCCTCTACTAACTCTCAGCAGTTAGCATTGTTAATATTATCCTGACTGTTGCGTTGAGGTGCGGGGGCGGGGGGGGGGGACAGTAAGCCTTTTTTAAAAGAAAAACTTATACATGGTCTAATTTCTGAGATTTCTAGCTTTCAGTTTTTAAAAACTGTATGTCTTATTTCCTGTTAACAGGGGTTTTTACCTTTTCATAGGCCAGGCTTTTTGAGTAGTTGGTGAAAGCTAATGATCCTTCCCCCAGAAAAAGGCACTATATGTATTCAAACTCAATTTAAAAAAATCAAGATCCGTTCATGGTCCTGTAATTCTTAACTATGATTCTCTAGACCACCATGAATTTCTCCTACCAGCAGGTATTCAATATTCTTGTGATCAAATATTCTATCCTGTACTTTAGAAAGAGACTATAATAATGACGATGACAACAATATTAGTAATGAATAGATAACACTCATTAAGACCTGAAATCTGTACTAACACCAGAGTAAGTTAACTCATTTACCTTTCACCAAAATCCAATGATGAATGGGTTGTTGTCCCAACTTTTCTGTTCAGGAAACTAAGGTATAGGGAAGGTAAGGCATTTGCCTAAGATCACATGCCTTATAAGTGGCTGAGTCATGATTTGAGTCCGTTCGAAGTCTGGTTTGAGAGTCCAGTCTATGAACAGTTATACAATACTGCTTTGCTGTGTATTAAAAGAAACTCAGTATCTTTTCTGCTTGGCTTAGTAAAAAAAGAAGAATGATTGTGGCCATATTGTACTATCAAATTGTGACTATGTTACAACAGTCCTTTCTAACCAGGAGAGAGAGCTTCCCTTTTTAGCAGAGAGGATGTGCTTCCTCTTAGTATTTGATGCTTGCTGTTGACCTATAGCTGTGTCTGGCCGGTCTTACGGTTAGGCCCCCGGTAAGGACTTGTGTTGATCACCAGCAGTTTTATAGCCTGGATTCCTGAGAAGATTAGACCTACTTTACAAAAGAGTTTAATTTCATATTATGACTTGTTTTTAAAATCAAAACATAATTTCAAATAATGTTTAATAAAAACTATGTTATTGAAGGCTTTTGGTCACACGTATCAGAAATCCAACTTGCAGGAACTTGAGGAAGAAAAGACATTTATTAGATCATGGTCTCCAAAGAACCACTGAGCAGTGGAGTCATGAGAGGGCCGAGAGGCCCTGGGGCCTCAGGAACAACTCAGGGACGTGAGTGCTGATAAGTCTGTCTGGTTCTCATCTGCTGTTCTGTGTATTCATTTTCTCTTACTGCCAACTCACTTTCTCCAAATGGCAGGAAACATGAATGACTGTAGCTTATACATTTTATATTTTACATCTTATCACAAGAGGGAGACAGTTTTGTTGTTGTCTTGATGTTGAGTTCAAGAATCCAAGGTAATATATTTTATTGACCTAACGTGGGTTAATTTCCCACCCCTAGAATAAATCAAATGTGGATTGGAATGGAGGAATAGGATCATGTGAAAACATGTCAGTCTCATAGAAATATGTGAAGGGAACAGGAAAGGAGAAGGTCCCAGGAGAAGGGACAAGGTGATGAATAGACAATACTTGATGGTTTGCTAAAAAACAAAAAAAATAAAAAACAGAAAAACCCCCCAAAATCTCAACTAAATTTATTTGTTTGAAGCTAGTATTAAATTATAGAGGCAACTATTAGACTGAGGGCTTGAAAACTTCTTGCTTTACACAATTAGATGAATACATTGGGAAAAATGGTGTGCAAATTGAATTTTGTTAATTTAATGAAGAGATGATTATGTGGAAACATTTTATTGGAAATCTGTCAGCAAAAGTAAATTATTGTGAAGTAAATAACATCATCCTTAATTTGGATTTTTAGATGAGTTTATTTAAAGTGAGATAAATTTATAATGAGGAGCCAATGGAAATAGGAAGCACCTGTCTCAGAAGAAAAGCTGTGACCTTCTGCTGAATGACTTCTGGAAGAATTGAGGACTGTGATTAAGATAGCTTTAAGCTGAGAATGAAAGTGTACATGCAAAGTTCGGTGACTGACTTGTCAAAGGTTTTTTGATACTGTACCTGCCACCTGGTGCAATGAAAGGAGGAAAGTAGAATTAGTATGCATAGCACATTGAGTAACAATTCTGAGACATGGGCCTGGGCCAGCTCCAAGAGGAATTTGAATTTTGTGACTGGGAAATATCACTGGCCTAGCTACAGACGCCTCACACCACTGTCATTGTGCTGCGTAAAAGATGGTTCTGGACAAGAGTGCACTTAGGAATTATGTCAGCAAAAAAGGCTTGCATCTTATAGAGGTCACATTTTCAGCCTTGAACTAGAACCAAGATGGGAAGGACACATATCTTTCTCATTCCCATTAAGCGAGAAAAAGAAATTTACATTTGGGACTTTGTGTATTTGAAGATGTATGGGAGTCAGATTGAAGATGTTCTCCTTGGCCAGCTTCAGCGAGTGCGAAATAGGGTCATGCCGTGGATGGGCACCTGCAGCTCCAAACTCCATCATCTGGAAAAAGGAACCTCAAAAAGTTTTAGTATTAATACTTTTCAAAAAGATGCTTCTTATTTAGATTTATATTTGATATTAAAAAATCTCTTTTGTCTGTCATGAACTCTGGGAACATGATGATGAGGATACTAGGGCCGATTTGTAGTAATGTTTTTTTATCTGCACAAACAAATGTACATTTGCACGGAAAGCTCAAAGGACAATTTAATATCGAATAAATATAATCCCTAGTTTATGGTGATAATAGGCTATCTCAGTAGCTTGCAAGGATAAGCTGGTATATATGGGGAAAGGAGGGCACAGAGGGATGAGACGCAGTGGGACAAATGCAAGATGGGTGCAAAATTGACAAGAAATGAAGTGTGTTTATACAGACTGTCAGTGTATCTAAATTATAGCCATTGATTCTATATAAGGAGAAGAGAAAATAGGATATAAGAGTTATAATTTGTGAAAAAGAAAACCAAGTATATTTCTTGGTCATTGAGAATTATGAATACGTCACTGGGAAGCACTATTATATGATTGGTCAGGAGGGTAGGCTACAGAGTCCCAGATAAAAATTTTCCCTCTTACTGGTTGTGTGACCTTGGACAACTTAATCTCTTAAATTTCACATCCCTATCTTCAGAATGGGGATAATAATAGAGCCTACTTGAGAAGGCTGCTGTTCTAGCTAAAAGAGCAAATTCATGTAATGTTATTACCACAGTGTAGTCCATAGAACAACTGCTTAATAAAGTATCTTATCATTTATGGTTCAATCTGAAAAATAATTCATAAATGCCCCTTTCTGACTTTTGGGCAGAAAAACATGTTCTATTATGCAACAACCATATCCTAATCATATTCCTTGCTTTCTTATCTTCTGGAATGATCTTGGCATTGCCTGGTTATATAGATAATTCTTTGGTTGGGGAACAGTAATAGACTGCTAAAGGCAGAAGGTGACAAGGTCTTAATTACTATTTCTATCATTAGTTCTTTTTTTTTTTTTTGAGACAGTCTCACCCTGTTGCCCAGGCTAGAGTGCCATGGTATCAGCCTAGCTCACAGCAACCTCAAATTCCTGGGCTCAAGTGATCCTACTGCCTCAGGCTTCCTAGTAGCTGGGACTACAGGCATGGGCCACCATGCCCGGCTAATTTTTTCTATATATTTTTAGTTGTCCAGCTAATTTCTTTCTATTTTTTTTTTTTTTTTTTAGTAGAGACAGGGTCTTGCTCTTGCTCAGGCTGGTCTCGAACTCCTGAGCTCAAATGATCTTGCCACTTCGGCCTCCCAGAGTGCTAGGGTTATAGGTGTGAGCCATTGTACCTAGCCCTCTATCATTGGTTCTTAAGACTCTTTGGGAACCAAGAAACTCTTTTAGCATTTGATAAAAGCCAAAGGCTCTGTCCCCACGCAGTATAAGTTCACACATGTATAAAACTTTTTGTATACAGTCTCTGGCATTCCCCCACCCACCACCACCAGACCATGGGCTCCTGATTGTGAAACCCAGCTTATCAATACCCTCTTGATGTTGCCACCTTGAAAAAATAATACGTTTGGTTAGTTTTATCCTCATCCTCCTTTCTTTCCAAGTCCTTCATGTAGAACTTTCAGGCTTTCTTCTCCCTGTTCTCCAGACCATAGAGACAGGAACAGGAAATCTAGAACCAATGACTCATATGTTATCTTAGTTGGAACCTAGAGGTCCTGCCCCCTGCATCCTTTGGAAATAGTTCAAGAAATACACAGCCAACTCCAAGAAAAACACATTTCTACTAAATGCCTCAGGAGTAGGACAAAGAGTGAACTTTAGGAAAAACACAAATGCAGGAGTATGTGCAGTGTGACAGTTCTAATTTTTATTATGCCAAGAACATTTTAGACAAGATGAAGCCTCCAGACTGCCCAAAAGTGTCCAAAAATAATTGCTTTTTTACCTCCTGCAAATGATGACTTACGGTTCAGCTGGAAACCTACCCAAACTAAAGGTTTCTCGTGAGTTGTGGAATGATTTATTTTTTCTTTTGGCACAGTTGCAAATTATCTCTCCATATGCAAAAGAGTGAACGGTGGTAAATAGAAAAGAATGGGAAAATAAGGAACACTGTCATCAAAGTAACGAATGGCTATTAGAGTATTGGCCAAGGGATAGGAGGAGGAGGCAAAGGGCAGGTGGAGCGAGGAGAGAGGGGAAACGTATAGGAAGACCAGACTGCCAGATGTCCATCTACCCTGCAAACCTGATGAAACGCAGAAAGAAAGATTGGGAGGGGACAGAGAGACTATCCCCTCCATTCTAGCTCAAAGCCCAGAGAAAAAGCAGATATAATAGTTTGCTAGGGCTTCCATAACAAAATACTATTGACTGGGTGGCTTGAACAACAGAAATTATTTTCTCAGAGTTCTGGAGACTGTAAGTCCCAAGTTCAGGTGTGAGCAGGGTTGGTTTTATTCTGAGGCCTCTCTCCTTGGCTTTCAGATGGCCACCTTCTTGCTGTGTCCTCACAAGGCCTTTCCTCTGTGGGTCCACATCCCCGATGTCTCTCTGCATGTCCAAATTTCCTTTCCTTATAAAGACACCAGTCAGATTGGATTAGGGCTTATCCTAATGGCCTCACTTTAACTAAATCATCTCTTTAAAGGTTTGTCTCCAAATGCAGTCATATTCTGTAGTACTGGGGGTTAATTTAGTGGGAGTGGGGGTGAGGGAGACAAAATTCAGCCCATAAAAGCAGGATCACTCACCAGTCCGCCAGGCTCATACATGAAGCTTGCATCCTTACAGAAGCAAGCAGAAGTTTTTGCCTTTTATATTGCAGCACTGTTTCTGCAAGGCAGGGTGATACAAGGTGAGGTCACCATTTACCTTTTCAGCCCTCAGGACTCTGAAGACGTAGGTGGACAATGAGTAAACTGGCTCTTAGACTAAGGTGTGGCCCGGCTCCTGTGCCAGCTCTCTCTGCAGGAGACTAAAGTGTTTGGGGACAAAAGATTTTCTGTAAGCCTGAGAATGGATTTCCAAGAAGCTGCCAATCCTGCGAGAAAGGCTTTGCTACCACACACCTCTCACTGCTGCGTTTACTCACCATGGTGGAGCATTTCCAATCCTGTCAGCTTGTCTTTGATTTTACATTTTTTATAGTAACTTTCTAGCCAAATATCAGTGCTGCTCACTGATATCTGTCTTCTGGATGTTCAAAATCAAAAATTGCACAGTGGTTATGTTTTTATTTTATTTAAGGATTATCTCTATTTTTGGCAATCTTTGACAGCTCTTTTCAGTGCTGGTGCTACAATAAACCTATTGAAACTCTGACTTCTATGAAGAATAAAACAAGCCACAGAATTATTTCGCCCTACTAAGTTAGGAGATAGATTTTTTGCTCCCTTTAGCTTCCAAAAATCCTATATACCTCCATTATAGGTTTACCTTAAGAATGGAAATTTGTGTCTTGCTTGCATTTTCTAAATTTCATCCGGAGTATTTCACATAAAATAAAGAAGTAGTTTCATATCTTTTATTTAAAGCCAAGACATCTCTGGGCCAAAGAGGTGACTTTTAGAAATGGAGTTAGGACATGATAGTCTATCCAAAATGAGAGACAAATCTAAAGTGTGCTGAGCTAAGAAGCAACACAGGTTTCAAAAACCTCTTACCATATTTATTTTTATATGTACACTTTCTCTTGTGTCCATTGCCATACGATCTGCCATCAATTGCCCAATGGTAATGAAAACCTCTATGTTTTTTACAAGGTAGAGACACAATAAAAATAACTGGAGGCCAGCAAGGCTGCCAATTCAGCTGCTTTTCTTATTGCCTGACCTGGTATACTCCTGACTCCTTTCCTCCACCCTTCTTCCAAACTTCTATTTATATATGTCTTCCTTTTCATCTTTTAAAGTGTTTTCTCATTTATCTCATTGGGAAAAGTATAGTGTTGTGTATCAAAGCACTTTGGAATCGGACAGACCGGAAATTGAAATCCTGGTCTTATACTTGCTCCATAAACTTGGACAAGTATCTTGCCCTATCTCTGCCTTAGTTTCTTCATGTCTAAATTGGTGCAAATATGAAAAATAAGTGAGATTGTATTTATAAAGCACTTAGTCTAGTGCTACATAGTGTATGTAGTCTTGGCTACATACTATAAATAAAAGGTATTTTTATTTTTTTATTCCTTCTCTTTATTGTTCTCTTTAATTTGGGTTTCTTCCTTCCCTCTCTTCTCCCCTTGCCTCCCCTCCTTCCTCTTCTTTAATTTCCTTTCTGTCCATTATCATCTAGTCTTCTCTTTCTTCCTCTAGCAATGACAGAGCATATACGTGTGTGTGTGTGTGTGTGTGTGTGTGTATATACATACATAGAGAGAGAGAGAGAAACACACACACACACACACACACACACACACACCCCTTTTCCTGTGACCTAATCCACTGAGTCTCAAGCAAGGGACTATACTGGGAATTCTCAAGATTTTTAACTACTTCAAAAACCTGAGGGAAGCTTTAAATTGATCTGTAATACTTCATTGTTTCTCTTCTTTTGGCTCCAATTAGTTCAACTCCATATAGAGAAATGTCCAGTTCACGCTGACCAGAAACTCTGATGATGACTTATAAATGTCTTAGTTTTTTTTTTTTTTTTAAAGAGACCATGGGGACAAATCATCAACTGATAAATACATTTTTTCTGGTAGTAACATCTTTCAACATGTAGAGTCCTTAGGGATTAGAGAAGAAAATAAACAAATGAAACTCTGTATTTCTCTTTACTCATCTCTAAAATTAAAGAGGTGGACTAGACACTTTTACCTGTTCTGAATAATAGTGGTAGGACCATGTCAGAGTAACTGTTTAATTGGAAGATGCTTCAGTGTTTGAGGCCCTCAGCCCTTTCATTAAGGTAAGACTATAAGAAATAGATTTATAAATCCCACCATTGTATTAGTTGTTTAGGAATATTATTGAAGACCATTTCTACTACATTATTCAATGTGGCTCTTATGAAACCCATTTCACTATTTCACCTTGGCATCTAGAAAGCTCAGAGGCAAATTCAAGAGTCAATTATTGTCACCAAAGAGGTCTTCACAGGCTGACAAACTGTACTCTGTTGTATCTAGTCTTGGGATTTAAAAAATAATTTATTGACTTCTTGTTTCTGGTTCCATACATAAAGAAATTGGAAGTTGCCACTCTGTCCTAATAACAACCAAAAAGCTGAACAGACTGAAAAATCAACAACTTTTATTGGGTTTATAAGAAAGGTGAGGGCACAAAGCAAACTGCTTAGCCAAGGTTGGAAAGATAGGTAAATGCAGGGAGTCACGGGACTACGAGAGGAGAGCAATGTGAGAAGAAGGGCCAGAGTAGGAAAACCCACTGTAAATTATGAATTGATGGAGGCTTAATGTGGACAAGTCTTACAGTTAAAAACATCAGGGGACCCATTCATAGGGACCCCCACATTTTGGGGAATTTTCCTCCAGGAGCTCGACCAGGTCCTCACAATAAACATCAGAAAAAAATGTCCTTGTTCTTCTGGCAGGGGGAGGAGAAAAGAAACCATTTTGGTATATGCCGGAGCACTCCATTCTTCTTAATAAGACCCCAGGAGAAACTAGTTAACAGAGTCAACCCTAACTCACCTACTCCAGTCAGCTCTAACATTTCACAGGGGGAAGGGAAATAATCAACTCCATTTTAGCCATGCTGACCCAGCTTAAAGGGGGATGGGAAACTAAGAACCACTTGTGAAGTGCTTAGACTAGAGGCACAGGCTCACGAAAGACTGAGACCCAATCACAGGTCTATAGAATGCTTTCCTTCCCTCACACCTTACCATCACCTTATTAAAGGTCTATGTACACCAGTTCCTTTTACCTGGTTCATCATGTCCAGCTATCAAGAAAAAATTACAAGAGAAAGGAAACAAAGCTTAGTACCACAGAAAACCAACAAAACATAGAGGTAAACAACAAGAAAGGAAGAAATGAACAAAGGAACTACAAAACAACCAGAAAAACAATTAAGAAAATGGCATGGGTATGTCCTTACTGGTCAATAATCACCTTGAATGTAAAAGGATCAAGTTATCCAATTAAAGGACACACAATGGCTGAATGGATAAAAAATGGAAAAGACCCAACCATATACGATTTACAAGAGATTCACCTCACTGTTAACAACGAACAGACTGAAAAAGATACTCCATGCAAACAATACATCAGATAAAATAGACTATAAAGTAAAAACTGAAAAAAGGACAAAGATGGTCATTGTCATTATATAATGATAAAGGAATCAATTCAACAAGAGGATATAATAATTGTAAATATAAATGTGCCAACACCAGAGCACCCTAATATATAAAGCAAATATTATTAGATCTGAAAGGAGAGATAGCATGCAATACAATAATAATAGGGACTTCAACACCTCATTTTCAATAATGGACAGATCATCTAGACAGAAAATCAACAACAAATAAACATCAGATATAAACTACACCATAAACAAAATGGAACTAACAAACATTTACAGAACATTCCATCCAACAGCTGCAGAATACACATTCTTTTCAACTGCATGTGAAATAGTCTCCAGGGCAGATCATCATAGGTTAGGTTACAAAACAAGTTTTAACAAATTTAAGAAGATAGAGGTCATGTATAGTAGGTTTTCTGATCACAATGGTATAGAACTATTACAGAAATCAAGAAAAACTCCAGAAATCTTACAAATACATGAAAAATTAACAACATGGACCTAATAACCAATGGGTTAATAAGAAATTAAAGGGAGAATTTAAAAATCTTTGTCCTAGAGACAAACAATAATGAAAACACATCATACCAAGACCTGTGGGACAGCAAAAGTGGTTCTAAGAGGGAAGTTCATAGCAATAAGTGCTTGCATCAAAAAAGATAAAAGATTTCTAATAAAAAACCCAACTATGCATCTCAAGGAACTAGAAAAACAAGAACACAATTAACCTGAAATTGGTAGAAGGAAGGAAACAATAAGACTCAGAGCAGAAATAAACAACGTAGAGACTAAAAAAAAAAATGTAAAAGATCAACACAATGAAGTGTTAGTTTTCTGAAAAGATAACAAAATTGACAAATCTTTAGTTAGACTAAGAAAAAAAAAGAGAGAAGACATGAGTAACTAAAATCAGAGATGAAAAGGAAATATTATAATAGATACCACAGAAATAAAAGGATCATAAGAGACTATTATGAACAACTATATACCAACTAATTTGAAAACATGGAAGAAATGAATAAATTCCTGAACACATAGAAACTACCAAGAATAAATTATGAAGAAATAGAAAATCTGAACAGAACAATAATGAGCGAACAAATGGAATCAGTAATAAAAAGTCTTCCATCAGAGAAAATCTTAGGACCTAATGGCTTCACTGGTGAGTTCTAAGAAACATTTAAAGAACTAATACCCATTCTCTTCAGACTATTTCAGAAAACTGAAGAGGAAAAAATACTTTCAAACTCATTTACAAGGCTGCATTATCTTGATTTGAAAACCAGACAAGGACACAATAAAAAAAGAAAACTACAGACCAGTAACTCTGATGAAAATAGATGCAAAAATCCTCAACAAAATACCAAAATATAAACCAAATTCAACAGCACATCAAAAAGATCATTCATTAAAAAGATCAAGTGGGATTAATCCCAGGGATGCAAGAGATTCAACATACGCAAATCGATAGATGCGATACATCACATCAACAGAAAGAAAAACAAAAACCATATGATCATTTCAAAAGACACAGAAAAAAATTTGTCAAAATTCAATGTCACTTCGCAATAAAAACTCTCAACAAATTAAATATAAGAGGTATGGACCTCACCACAATAAAGGCCATAAATGACAAAACCACAGCTAATATTATACCAAATGGGGAAAAGCTGAAAGCCTTTCCTCTAAGAACTGGAACAAGACAAGAATGCCCACTTTTACTACTGCTATTTGACATAGTACTAGAAGTCTTACTCAGGGAAATTAGGCAACAGAAAGAAATAAACGGTACCCAAATTGGAAAGAAGGAAGTCAAATTGTCTCTGTTTGCAGATGATATGATCACCTATATATGAAATCCTAAAGACTACACCAAAAAATTGTTAGAACTAATAAATACATTCAGTAAAGTTACAGGGTATAAAAACAACATATAAAAATCATCAGCATTTCTCTACAGTAAGAGTGAACAATCTGAAAAAAGAAATAGAGAAAATAATTCCATTTATAATAGCTAAAAAAATAAGATACCTATGAATAAACTTAACCAAGAAGGTGAAAGATTTCTACATTGAAAACTATAAAACATAGATAAAAGAAATTGAAGAGTATACAAATAAATGTAATGATATTCTGTGTTTATGGATTAGAAGAATGAATGTTGTTAAAATGGCCATACTACTCAAAGCAATCTACAGGTTTAATAAGATCTCTATCAAAATACCAATGACTTGTCTTCACAGAAATAGAGAAGATGATCCTAAAATTCAAATGTAACCACAAAACTCCAAATAGCCAAAGCCATCCTGAGCAAAAAGAACAAAGCTTAAGGCATCACAATACCTAACTTCAAAATATGCTACAAAGCTATAGTGAGGTTACTATAACCTATAGGTTACTATAAGCTATAGTAACCTATATAGTAAACTATATGATGATGGCAGAAAAACAAATGCATAGCCTGATGGAACAGAATAGAAAGCCCAGAAATAAATTCATGCACCTGTAGTCAACTAATTTTTGACAAAGTTTCCACAAATGCACATTGATGAAAAAACAGTATCTTCAACAAATCCCAGTAAAAATTTCAACAAGTTACTTTGTGAATTCAACAAATTCTAGAGTTTATATGGAAAGGAAAAAGACCCAGAATAGCCACCACAATATTGAAGAAGAGCAAAGTTGCAGGACTGACACTGCCCAATTTCAAGATTCACAATATAGCAACAATCAACCAGATAGTGTGGCCACGGTGAAAAAAATAGATTAATGGAACAGAATAGAGAGACCAGAAATAGACCCATGTCAATGTAGTTAACTGGTTTTTGACAAAGGAGCACAGGTGACACAATGGACCAAATATAATCTTTTCAACAAATGGTCCTGGAACAACTGGATGTTTGCATACAAAAACAAAAGAAAAGAAAAAGAATCTAGACACAGACTTTATTCTTCTCACAAAATTTAACTCTAAATGGATCATAGACCTAAATGTAAAATGCAAAACTATAAAACTCGTAGAGATAACATAGAAGAAAACCTAGATGACCTTGGGATTGGTGACATTTTAGATATGACATCAAAGACATAATCAATTAAAAACATAATTCATAAGCTGGACTCCATTAAAATCTTGTGCTCTGTGAAAGACAAAGTCAAGAGAATCAGAAGATAAGCTATAGACTTGGAGAAAATATTTGCACACAAAACATCTGATAAAGGACTGCTATTCAAAATACACAAACTTTTAATACTCAACAATAACAAAACCACCCAATTAAAAAACAGGCCAAAGATCTTGACAGACACCTCACCAAAAAATACATAAAGATGGAAGATAAGCATCTAAAGAGATGCTCCACATCATATACCAATAAGGAAGTGCAAACTTAAACAAAAATGAGATACCACTACATGTCTTTTAGAATAACCAAAACCCAGAACACTGACAACACCAGATGCTGGCAAAGACGTGGAACAACAGGGGCTCTCATTTATTGCTGGTGGGGATGCAAAATGGTACAGCCACCTTGGAAGACAGTTTGGCAGTTTTTTATAACACTAATCATACCATACAATCCAGCAATAGTGCTCCTTGTTATTTTCTCAAAGGAGTTGAAAACTAATGTCTACACAGAAACTTGCACATGATGTGTATAACAGCTCTATTCATAATTGCCAAAACTTGGAAGCACAAGATGTCCATCAGTAGGCGAATGATAGATAAACTGTGGCATATCCAGATAATAGAATATTATTCAGCACTAAAAATAAATGACCTATCAAACCATGAAATGACTGGGAGGGCACTTAAGTACATATTACTAAATGAAAGAAGCAAAACTGAAAAGACCACATACTGTATAAATCCAACTTATGACATTCTGGAAAAGGCAAAACTATGGTGAAAGTAAAAATATCAGTAGTTATTGGGGAGGGGTTAGGGCAAAGGATGGATAGGCAGAGCACAGATAATTTGTAACAGCGAAAATACTCTGTGTGGTAGTGTAATGAAGCGTATATATCATTATACGTTTGTCCAATCTCATGGAATGTCTGACACCAAGAGTGAACCCTAATGTAAACTATGGACTTTGGGTGATTATGATGTGCCAGTGTAGATTCCTCCATTGCAACGAATATACCACTCTGGTGGGAGATGTCGATAATGGGGGAAGCTATCTATGCATGTGTGGGAGGCAGGGAGCATATGGGAAATCTCTGTACCTTCCTCTCAATTTTGCTGTAAACCTAAAGCTGCTTTTTATTTAAAGTAAAAAATGAACAAAAAACAAAATAAAAACAGAACCCCCAAATCCCCCAAAACAAATTTATTTAGAATTTTATTTTATAATATTTACATTAGGTCCTCTGTTGAAAACTAAGAGTATACATTAATAAATAATTCTCATCCCTTCCTCTGGCTTCTGTAACTTCTTAGCACTCACAGATAACATTTTCTTTAGATGTCATTTTAGCCACATACCTTCTTAGGCTGTTTATCTCTCGTGTAAAATAATTGATTAATAACTTGTGCACATATATAAAAGGGAATGAGGGCCTGTTCTTCTTCCTCCTCTCTGACCTTTAATGCTGGCATGCAGATTTTTGTTTGGCTTGTAGATGTTATTAGATGGTATTTGGCAAGAGAAAATCTACTGCGATAACAGGTACCCCATGTAATTCCTGACTGCTATTCATGGTTTTAACTTGGCTGGTGAAAACTCTATTTTCTTTTTTCTGTATTTCTTTTCTCTTATGTTTGTTTTACTTTGGAGTATGCCATATTTTACTTTGTGGAGATGGGTGCCAAGCAAAATTCTTCCTGTATTACTTAGTTTGTACCCTACCTAAAAGCAATTATTATTAGTTATTGCCACCCTAATTACCTCCAGAACATAGCTGGCTCATACCAATTCTTGGTCCAATAATCTACTGTAGATTATTGAAACTGTTTGGAATTTTAACTTTGCAGTTGCTTTAGGAGGATTTTAATCACTTACAACAAAGCTTTGTTAGGTAAGATATACATATAATATTATTTTATAAAGGAAAGCTAAGGCACTGGCATGTGGTTTAATACAACGGTGAAGGCCATGTACTCTGGAATAGTACTATTTGTTTCAGCTCCAGGTTTTTCACTTAATTACCATGTGAAGTTGAACAAATTATTTGGCCTTTCTGTACTTCAGTTACTGATTTTGTTTGTAATCTGTAAAATGGGCATAAAACAACACATTTAACTTAGCTTGGAGCTTTGGTGTATAAATAGTATTATTACTTTGGTGATTTTTAATATTCCAAATAAAACAATCAAAACTGGTCTGCAATAAACTTGAACATAATTACACTTAATTTCTCTGTCTCCTTGCCATATGCCCCTTTGTTGCTGGGTTTCCATTAGTCAAAGAAAGCTGTCCCTTGCTCTAGCTCCTCACTTGGACTTCGGAGAATAAAAACAACAAAAAAGCTAGCATGTGTAAAATGAAGCTAAAAAGTTGATGATTTAAATAAATGAGCATATTTCTTATAAAACCCAGGAAGGATAAAGAGCTCCACTTAGTTCATTAACCAGTTACTAAATGGTGTTTGCATTATCCACATGAATAGTAAATGAATTCATTATGATATGTGCTATTACAGTGAATAGCAAATGAACTCATAACAATGGGCTCCATAAAAATATTCCTAATGGAGAAGTTATGCATTCTCAAGCTACTTTCTAGAGTAATTGGGGCTTACATTGAAATGGGGGAAATAAATAATAGTAGGCATAACATTGGTTAGTTGGAGTTATTTGAGTATGATCTAAAAAACTGAAAGTATAGTTCTGTCTTGGTAATACGCCAGTAGCTTCAGATGAATGAAGTTTTGGTTTCCTTTATTACTGATGGCTGATGTCAAGCTTTGTCTTTGATTCAAAGAGAAGGATAAAATTATATGCAGCTGGACATAAGGAAAGCTTTCCATTACAATTAGATAGATTAGGTGAGGAAGTCTTGAGTTGTCAACCTTTCCTGTTCAGAGGTTATGTGAAGGAATGGCTATCACACTTGATCAATCTCAGATCTGTCCCCATACATAAAATCCAGTGAACCCCCATCATCTGCCCATTTTGCTCAGCATAAGAATAAAATAAATTTTAGAATTAACAGCATGAATGGTGTACTCTTAAAGTAAGATTTGGATTTTATTGACCGTCATAAATAGATTATGAAATCATGGCAGCAACAAAAGCACAGATGGTGTCTTATAAACCTGCAAATTACAAGCAGTGACCAGTCACAGGGCACTTGTGGGTCACCAGTGGTCTTGAAACCACACTATATACTATGATAACCTCTCATCTAAATGCAGAATTAATTTCTTAGGAAAAAAATGACATAGCTTCTTGGTTTCACAATAAAATTAAAATACTTCCTGGGCTTAATTTTCAAGGACCACCAGTTTTATATATAATACTGATTTATGGATTACATCTGAGCCTATGAGAGTAAAATTTAGCAAGAAATATAAAAGATAGAAGGAATAGAAAGTAAAACTTTATTAACGCAATCATCTTAAGAATTCACATGATGTTACCTGTAGGCCTGTATTGTGCAAGGCATTGTAAGGAATATACAGATAAGACACTGTGCTGGTCTTCAAGAAATTTTCAGTGTAGTCTGTCATGCACCTATTTATCCATGATATAAATTAGACTGGGATAAGACTTAGAACAAATATGTACATATGGAATGTGAGTAACGGTAGCAAAATAATAGCAAACACTTAAATAGCACTTCTGTATGCCAGGGACTGTTCTAAGCACTGTTCATAAATTCACTCATTCAGTCCTCACAACAAACCTGTGCTGTAGGCACTATTATTATCCCCAATTTACATGAGAGGAAACTGAGCCACAGATGGTTAAGTAACTCAGAGATAGCTCATCAACTAAAAGTTTTCATGCTTTCTTCCTTGATAGAGGGTCATTGCCGAGAGGCAGCTGCTACACACAGAGAATGATGGGGTTGTAGAAGATGGTAGAGCCACAACATCCGTGAGAAAGACTTTCTGCAGATCAGAGAGATCATAGAGCCTTCGAGAAGGACTTTCTGAAACATCAGGTGGTATAAATGTAGCAAATGTAAAATAGAGTGATCAGTGAAAACAATTTTGATAATAAGGACATTGATGGTATTTTAAAGTCAGTGGTACATGGAAATAGTAAGACATGGCAGTGGTTTCCAGATTATATCTAGTTAAAGAAAGAATAGGGCATAAAAAATTAAAGACAATGAAGCCTGTTTTTTTTTTTTTTTTTTGAGAATTTTGTTCTTTAGGGCCAAGAGAGTGAGAATGAGATTAGTTTTTAACATATTTAAAAAAGTAGAAGGAAAGCTTTACAAAATAAGCATGGATTAGATTTAAGAATGATCATCAGAGGAGAAGAGTCAATGGAGGCAGAGAGATTGAACATGGGATCACCCTTTATAATATTTCATACCTTTATATGCAAGTGGTAGCATAGGAAATTGGTCAAAAATACAGCTTTTGAATTAGTGACATTGACTGAATACCTCCACTGTATGAGGGTCCTTATGGCTTGGGGGTAATCTCCCCACCTCAAATATATCAATTAACCAAAGGGTATATTTTATTTGTGATTATGTCCACAGAGGGAAGGAAAGGAGCTAGTGAATGAGATAGGGAAAAATGTGAACCCAGGGAATACCTTCAGGGAAGCCAAGAGAACAGTTTTTAATGTTTGTATGATTTTAATATTATTTCAATATTTCCTGAAGAAATTATTGGAAATCTTTGACTGCTAGATCTTCCCTAAACAAAGTTTTAAAATACACACACACACACACACACACCCCTCCAGTCAATGTAATTATAACGCACAGAGCTGTAGTTTTGAACAATTTCACGTATTACCTAAACATGTGAAAATGCCATATGTATTCTGGTTCAAGTACCTTTGATTACTCTTAACTTTGTGAAAACAACAGTAACTACCTGACTTATTAATGACACATTTCAGAAATGAGAGAGCTTCTCACGCAGTCCCTAGCAAAATGTTAAATGAATTCAATGTAATTAGATAAGATTTAATGTAGATTATCTCATTTAATTCACAAGAATCCTGTGAAACAGGCATTATTATCCTGTTTTATAGATGAAGAAACATGTTAAGTGACATGCGTAAGGTCACACAGCGTAGAGAGGAAAAGCGTGCTTTTGAATAGATTCTAAATATCCTGCTAGTACTTTCTTCTGCATTATATTTATCTCATTTATACTTAAAGTTGAAAGTATAAGGCAAGTATAAACTTCACTGTGGTATTAAAAATGCTATTTTTTTAGCATAATGTTTTCTAAAAACTGTTCATAGTGAAAGTATTGCACTATGGCTTATACCTCAGCAGAAATAGCTCTCAGCACTTTGAAAGTGGGACCATTTTATACAGCCTAAAAATGCTCTAAAATGAGGCTACTAAATAGCAACTCCACTGACAACCTCCTGAATGTAATGACAGATAAGAACAGAATCTAAATGAGAAGAAAAATTTTTCTGGGAGAAGAATGCTATTGTCGGCCTTTTATTCATCATGTTCTTAGCATGGTATCTGAAGAAAAAACAATGATGTGGATTTATTGATACCGATCTCTACTAATCTCCTGGAGGTAATTGATAATCACTTACTTAATTGTTTTCAATCTTTTCTATTTCTACTCTAAAGGCCACAAGCATAGCACAAACGTATTAATGCCATTGTTTATTCATTCAACAAACTCTTTTTGAGTAATTGTTAGAGGCTGGGCATTGGAATTAGCATTTTGGATACAAAGACAAATAGAATGCGTATTCCATTATCTCAAGGCTCTTGTTCTCTAGCATGTGTATTTTAGGTATTTTACATATATGTGTGTGTGTGTGTGTGTGTGTGTGTGTGTGTTCACAGGTATACAGTATTATACATAGAAATTTAAAATGCATAACAAAAGAAATCATATTTATGATAACATGGCATTATGCTCCAAACTAACAATTGTCCCAGACAATTCAAATTCTAAACCTTTCCAGGAAGAACAGCCTTATACAGTACTTCTCCACCCTCACTTTTCTGCACCAGTTGGTACAATGCCTTGGACTTAGAGAACGGCCAAAAATGCTAGTCAAATGATTTCTTGATTGACCTTTAGGGATCTTTATTCTTTAAGGTATATACTTGACATTTTTCTCATGGCAATTACAATTTTTATTGATTAGTTAGACTGATTTATTTTTTTCATCAAACTCAAATGAATGCTAGATGTCCTATGTAGTTATGCATAGCTGTCTTTGACTTCAATATACATCTAAATAAAGTCTTGCTGCTCCAGGGTCACTAAAGATGATGTGGCATCATGTCAAAATTATTTCTTAAGGACAGTAAGCTAGGAGGTGTTTATATGGTGCTACCTATCACTTTAAATTCAAATGATTGCTTTATTTTTGTCCATCCAGGGGAGGAAAAATGGCTGATAAAACCAAAACTTGCTTGGTCATATAAGGCAATTCATGCAGTCAACTGTCCTGCCTGTCTATGAAGCTGTGGCTTAAAAACAAATTGAGCATTTATAAAGTGATAATGTGGCTGATGCTTCAAAATCAAAACAAAACCCAGAACCTGATGAATCCCTTTACTTGAAAATAAAACCAAAGAAAGTGAAGTGACTTTAAGGGAAAAGCTTTTCTTCCACAGCCAGGGATGCGCCACACGGAGACTCGTGGGAGATGAGGGATGAGAACTTGCCTGGCATAACCTCTCCCATTGTTCTAATGGATGGTTATGGAATGACCAGAAAAATAATGCTTTTATCTCATTTTGATCAGAGTCTAAAGTAATAGAGTGGAACAAGATTGATAATTAAACAGCTTTAAGAAAACTGATGTCTACTTTAAAAAAAAAAATTAAAACTAAGACATTCTTCTCATCATACACTTTAGATGCCATTTTAATTTTTTTGAAACCACTTTATTTCGTATTAGCTAGGGCTCACTTGTTCCTGAGAAGTCAGAATTACATGTCCCCAAACTTGGTGTAGATTTCGGAGCAATAAAATTGACCTGAAGGGTCTAAAATCCCTTCTTGCTTAATTAGATTTTTAATTAGCTCTTCTTTTCAAGGATACTTTGTGATAAATCCTACAAACAATCTTTAGGGTGTGTGCATGTATGTGTGTGTGCATAAGTGTGTGTGTGTGTGTGTGTGTGTGTGTGTGTGTGTGTGTGTGTTTTGGACACTATTTACTTCTACTGACCCCTTCTTACTTTTTGAAATACTCTGTCTTTGGATTCCATAATAGATAACTCTCCTATTTTTTTCCCATCTTTTTACTTCGATGACTCCTTCTCAGGTTTCTGCCCCAGATTCCTTTTGTATCACTCTACAGATGCTCCCTGAGTCAGCTCGGTGATGACACTGAGCTCTTCTGCTTAAATCCTTTTCGTAAGCTTGCTTTAACTGCCTTTAATGGACTAATCTACTATTTTGTCTCTTAGACACCTAAAATTAAGCATATTAAAAACTAATGTTGGGGAGAGAAAACAAATGGCCAACTAGAGGCAGCCTGCCAGCATCCAGCTCCCAAGGAAAGAAGTGAAAGGTACAGGCAGCTGCCTATGTACAGATCCCTCCTCTCTGAAGTAGCATTGTGAAATCACAGAGAAGCAATGCAGGACACTCAGTGTGGAAAAAAGGGTGATGGGGTGATACATATAACTAGATCAGAGAACAAGAAGGGAACAATAGGAGAATAGAGTGCAGGAGTGCCGTGCTAGCCCTTCCAGGGCAGTGCAGACCGAACACAGCTCCCACCACCCCCACAGACCTCCTACCTGCTCAGACAGGCACCTGCCTGGAGTCTATGCAGAGCCATTGCACTAGACAACAGGCGCCATGCAGATCAGGCAACACTGAGCAATCCTGAACTCTCAGGTGCAAAGTACCAGGTTTACACTGGGCTGGGGAGGGAGTGAACTGACTTATGGCTTTCCTGAGCCATACCCTGGAATGTGAAGCCAGGCACTTCACTCCTAGAGCAAAGTGGGACCTGGACATAGGAATTAACCAGAGCACAGCAGGCTTCTACCTAAGAGGCTTTGGATGAACGCTACATTGGGTCCTGGGTGGGGCATGGAGAGCTATGACTTCTACACACCAGACTGGGCATCTGCAGGACCCCTTTGCTTGAGAAGCAACCTGCTGCCTGCTTGGCTCCAGCTAACTCCTACCTGCTTGGCCCTGACCCCACCATCCAGGTTGGGCTGGCTGCCATCTACATGGCCCCTGCTTCTGGCTCAGAGGCCCTGCTCAGAGGCTTTGCTTCCAGTTCCACCCCAGTCCCAGCTCAGAGGATCTCATGCTAGGGCACAGCAGGCACCAACCTGAGACACTGTGGGTGGCTGCTTCGGCAGGCCCTGGGTAGAGTGTGGAGAATTCTGTGGTATCTCTGCCGCTGGAGCTAACCTCAGCTCACCTGACCTGACATTCGCTGGACCCTGGTACCTGTGGAACAGCCTGCTGCTTGCTCCCCCAGACTCTGTCCTCTGGTCTGGATTGCCTCCTGCCTGCTTGGCCTTGACCTTGCCCTCTAGGTCAGATTGGTGGCCATCTGTACAGCCTGACTTTTGGCTCAGAGGCCTTGCTCAGAGGTTCTGTTTGTGGTTCCTCCCCAGTCCCAGCTCTGAGGCTCTCATGCTGGAGCCTGAGGCTCTGCCACTGTGCCTTCAAAATTCCCACCAGGCCAGCGACACCATCCCCAAGTCTTCAGTGGTGCACCTAGAACCCAAGACCCCACCCCAGAGTCTTTACCTCCAAAGCAAAGCTGGAAGAGCTGCTCCAAAGTCCAACACTCTGCCAGGGACCCCCCAGCCTCGAGTTGCCAGCATGCTGCCACTTGCTTTGAGCAAATGCCCACAACCCAGGAACCCGTGGCAACCTTATCCAGCTGCTGCAGTTACCTCTACAGGGATACCCTGGGGAGAGCAATCCCCACATCACCACCTTAGTGAAGAAAGTCTCATGCAGCTCCCAACTTGAATATCCTACAACTATTTGGAGAGTTCCAAGCAAGGAATAGGAGGCCTGCAAACCTATTAACCCAGAGCTGAGAAAAGAGTTTGAGATGAGAAGAAACCAGCAAAAGAACCTGGCAACATGAAAAATAAAAATAGATCAATACCCCCAAGGGACCAAAATGGAGCTTCAGCAGTGAACTCCAACTTCGAAGAAATTGTTGAAATGATAGACATGGAATTCAGAATATAGATGGCAAATAAGATGAATGATATTGAAGAGAAAGTTGAAAACCAATAAAAAGAAGCCAAAAAATATTACAGGAAATTAATGAAAAAGTCACTAAAGAGCTTGACAAAATTAAGAAGGATGTAATGGAACTTAAAGAAATGAAAGAGTCATTCAAGAATTTTCAAAATGCAGCAGAAAGTTCAGCAACAGATTAAACCAAGAAGAAGAAAGAATCTCAGAGCTTGAAGACAAGGCTCTTGAGCTAATCCAAACATTTAAAGAGGCAGAGAAGAGAACAACAAGGGCCAAGCAATCACTTAGAAAGATATGGGACTACATGAAACAAGCAAACATATGAATTATAAGTATCCCTGAGGGAGAAGAAGAAAGTGCTAAAAGCATGGAAGATCTATTTGAGGGAATTATTGTGGAAAACTTCTTCAGTATTGCCAGAGATCCAGACATCCAGATACAAGATGGTTATCAAATTCTTGGAAGATTCATAAGCAAATAGGACATCTCCAAGACACACAGTATTCAACCCAGCCAAAGTCAAAGTGAAATAGAAAATTCTATAAGCAGCTGGATGTAAGCAACAACTGACCAACAAGGGAGAACTTGTTAGGATAATAGCAGGCTTCTCAGTGGAAACCTTACAAGCCAGAAGGGAGTGGGACCCCATCTTCAATCTTCTTTTTTTTGTTGTTGTTTGTTGTTTATAGGGTACAGATGTTTAGGTTACGTATGTTGCCCTTGCCCCCCCTTCCCCCCAAGTCCCAGTCCCAAGCGTGTCCATCTCTCGGAGGGTGCGCATTGCACCCTTTGTGTATGCATATATCCGTCCCCTCCTCCCCCTCGCCCCTCCCCTTCCCCCTCCCTCCCTACCCGACATCCAATAGATGTTATTCTTATATGTACTCTTATGTGTTGTTCAGTTACTACCAATTTGATGGTGAGTACATGTGGTGCTTGTTTTTCCATTCTTGGGATACTTCGCTTAGCAGAATGCGTTCCAACCCTATCCAGGAGTATAAAAGAGGTGCTATATCACCATTGTTTCTTAAAGCTGAATAGTACTCCATGGTATACATATACCACATTTTACTAATCCACTCATGTATTGATAGACACTTGGGCTGTTTCCACACCTTTGCAATTGTGAATTGCACTGCTATAAACATTCGGGTGCAGGTGTCTTTTTCATAGAGCGATTTTTGTTCTTTGGGGTAGATGCCCAGTAATGGGATTGCTGGATCAAATGGTAATTCTACTTGCATCTCTTTAAGGTATCTCCATATGGCTTTCCACAGAGGTTGCACTAGTTT
>RJWJ010008438.1:0-53479 GCA_004363605.1 Indri indri
GAACCATATCACTAATTACATTAAATATAAATGACCTAAACACACAAATTAAAAGACAAATTGTCAGACTGGATAAAATAGTGAGACCCAAATATATGGTATGTAAAAGAAAATCTACCTTAAATATAAACACAAAGATAGTTTAAAAATAAAGACATAGAAAAGATGTATTATTTCAACATGAATCAAAACAAAGCTGAAATATCTACATTAAAACCAGAAAAAGTAGACTTTGGAACAAGGAATAATACCAAAATAAAGACATTACATAATTAATGATAAAGATGAAGACATAAAAATTCTAAATATATAATACATGCAAATAACAATAGAACTTCAAAATATGTGAAGCAAAAACTGATCAAACTAACGAAAAAATAGACAAATCTACAATTATAGTTGGGGACTTCAATACTCCTCACCCAAAAACTGATAGAATAAGTACACAGAATATCAGTAAGGCTATAAAAGACCTGAACAACACTATCCACCAATTTGATCCACTTGGCATTTATAGAAGCTCTACCCAAAAACAGCAGAGTATATCTTATGTTCAAGTATTCATTGAATCTTTATGAAGACAGGCCATACACCGGGTCACAAATTTTCTTAACAAATTTAAAAGAATACATATCATACAAAGTATGTTTTGTGATTATCAAGGAATTAAACTAGCAATCAATAACATAAAATTATCAGGAAAATCCCCAAATACTTAAAATTAATATATTTATAAATGACTATGGGACAAACAGGAAGTTTCAAGAGAAACTTAAATATTTTTTAACTAAATTAAAATGAAAATACAATATATCAAAATTTATTGGATTCAGCTAAAGCAATGCTTAAGGGAAAATTAATAGTATTAAACGACTACATTAGAAGAGTGGTCTCAATTTAGTAATCTGAGCTTCTGACTTAAAACCAGAAAAAGAAGACCAAATTAAATAAAAAATTAGGAGAAAGTAAAAATACGAGGAAAAATCAATGAAATTGAAAAACAAAAATACAGAAAATCAATGAAATCAAAAGTGAGTTCTTTGAAAAAATAAAATTGATAAATTTCTAGTGTTAATAAGAAAGAGAGAAGACACAAATTACCAACATTAGGTATTAAAGAGGATATCACTAAGAACCCCCATAAGCATTAAAAGGATAATGAGAGAATATTATGAAAAATTCTGTGCCCATAAATGTGACAACTTAGATAAAATGACCAATTCCTTGGAAGACACAAACTATTCAAGAATAAATAACTTCAAGAGTACTATACCTACTTAAAAAAATTGAATTCGTAGTTTAAAACCTTCCAGCTACAAAGAAAATTTCAGATCCAGATGGTTTCACTCCTGAATTCTACCAAACATTTAAGGAAAAAATAATACCAACTCTAAACAATCTCTTTCAGAAAATAGTAGAGAATAAAACACTTCCCACATCATTTCATGAGGCCAGCATTACTCTGGTATGCTGATGACAAAAGCAGATACACATCATAAGAAAACTAGAGACTGATACCTCTCATCATAGAAAAAATCCTTAACAAAATGTTATAAAATAAAATTAAGCATACATAATAAGGACAAAACACCCCAAACAAGAATATTCATATTATATAAAGAACTGATAATTCATAATAAGAAAGCAAACAACACAATTCAAAAACAGGCACACACACATGAAAAAAATGAGAAGAAACTTCACCAAACAGACACATGGATGGCAAATAAGCACAGGAAAATATACTCAGCATCATCAGTCATTAGGGAAACACAAACTAAAACTACATGTACACACCTATTTATGAGACTGGCTAACATTTTTTAAAAAGTGAAAATTGAAAGTACTGCTGAGGATGTAAAACAAATCGAACTCTCAGATATTGCTAGTGAGAATGCAGAATGATAGAGCTACTTTGGAGAATAGTGTGTCAGTTTCTCATAAGACTCAGCATGCATTTACTCTATGCCAGTCTCACAACTAGGTATGTACCAACACATTCCTAAAAACCTGTACATGAATATTCATAAAAGCTTCATGCATAATTGTTAAAACCTGGAAATTTGATAAATAGAATGTCCTTTAACTGGTGAATGGATACATAACAATGGTATAATCATATAATGGAAAACTACTTAGCAATAAAAAGAAACTACTAACACATGACATGAATGAATATCCGATGCATTATGGTAAATAAAAGAAGCCAGACACAAAGAGCTAAATACTGTGTAATTTCATTTAAATGACTTCCTGCAAAACTTTAGGGGAGGAAAACAGAATTAGTGGTTGCCAGAGGTTTAGGGTGAGGAGTAGTGCTTGACTTTAAAGGGGAAGCATAAAGAAGTTTTGGGGATGATTGACCTGTTCTATAACTTAATTATGATGAGAAATGAACCCTGAACTCTTTGAATTTATCAAAACTCACAGATATGCATACCAAAAAGTTAATTTTAGTCTATGCAATTTTTTAAAAATGTAAAATTTGTAAAAGAAAAAAACCAATTCAAATCATTCTTCCTATTCAGATTGTATATCTACATCTAGAATGATATCCCTGTGATGGATCTTCACATTTTATGCTCAGAGTGTGAAAAATGTCATCAGAAATTGTCAATTTTTTAAATCTAACTTTAGATTTTATTGATCCTCTACATTGTATTTCTTTATTAATTCTGCTAGGTGCATACGAGTTTAGAATTGCTATATTTTCTTTGGTATAATAAACCTTTGCTTATATAGTGACTGTCTTTAGAACCAACCATACTTTTTGCCTTCAGATCTACTTGGTCTGACATTAAGATGGCATGGCTATCTTAGCTTTCTTTTAGTATTTACCTGGCTTATCTATTTTGATCCTCATTCTTTCAAACTATCTGTGTCTTTGTGTTTTATCTTATCATATAGCTGGATCTTGTATTTTTAATCCAATCTGTCAACCTCTGTCTTTTAACAAGCAACTTCTATTTATCGTTATTAGTGAACGTTTTTATTTGTTTCTGCCATTTTATTTTGTGCCTTATATTTGGCCTGATTTTTCTTTTCTTCTTTGGTATTGCTAACAGGTTCTTCTCCTCCTTAATCTATTTTTGTCCTCTAATGCATACGTAGTCATACAATATTTTTTTAGTAGTTACCTTTTAAACTTTATAATGCATAAAAATCTAAAATTAATCAACAGAAGTACAGCCTAGGGTTTAGGATCACAGATTCAAACCATATCATCTGGACTCAAATCCTGTCTCACTTCTATGGCTTCTGGTTGTCAATTTTCTCATCTGTAAAATGGAAATAATATCACTAAGCTCACAAGGTTATTGTGGCCCTTAATGTAGCTTATTATATCTATAGCAATCAGAACATGGCTGGCATATCACAAGCACTAAATTAATGTAAGCTAGTAGTAGTATCTTTTACCTTCCTCATTTGTATTACCTTCCTCAGTAGTACTCTTATCGTTTACCTTCCAAGCTAGGACCCTATTAACTCCTTGCTGTCTTACATGTTATTTTTCTCCAGTATTTTAATTATATCTTGTAACTTTTTTCTAATATCACATATTATGCATTATTAATGTTTGACGCTTAAAGGCTGTTTGTAATTGCACACAAAAGTACTATTTCTTTGCTTACTCTTTCTTTTTAAAAAATCAGGTCATCTTTCTGGTATTGTTTTTTATTGATATTTCTATTTTTTCTATTTTCTTTATATAAGTTCCTTTAGTAAAGGTCTGCTAATGGTAAGTGCTCTCAGCATTTTATCTAATTAATCTTCATTCTTGAAATACAGATTTGCTGGGCATTTGATTTTAGATAAACAATTATTTTCTGTCAGCACTAATTTTCTAATTGGTTTTTTTTTCTGGAAATAGTTATTTTTCACTCAGGCTACTTTTAATATTTTCTCTTTGCTTTTATTATTTTACAGTTTTACCATGATATGTCTAAGTTTCTTTTTACTTATTTTCAGTGAGAAACACTAGGTTTTTTGGGATCTAAGAATGTTTATCTTTTATCAATACTGGAAAATTCTAAGGCATTATTTTTTTGAATATTGCCTCTTCCTTATTCTATTTTTCAATCTACTAATATGGGCTGCTATATGTTAGTAGTTCTTATTTAATTCTCCATGTGTCTTTATCTCTCACATTTTTTACCTGTTTCTCTATGTTATACATTCTGGGTAACTTCCTTGAATCAATCTTCCAGTTCATCAATACTCTCTTCACCTGAGTCTAATATATTTAATTTATGAGTTTTTATTAATTATATTTTTATTTCTAGATGTTCATTTGTCTTTAAATCTGTATGCCATATTTAGTAATCTCTCATTTATTGTTCATTTTTTCCTTCCCATCTTCTATTTTTTGTATTCTGTATATTATTTTATTGGTAATCTCAATATCTGAAGTGTTTAGAAACCTAAATCTGTTGTTTATCATTTTTATTAGCTTGTTCATGGTTTCCTAATGCTATTGTCATTTTTCATTACATACTATATGGCTAAACTCCCTGGGAATTGTGAGGTCTTGGGCTGAAGGTGGTTTTTCAGCAAAGATTTGTACTTGCTTCAGCGAGGCAGTATAGGTGGTCCTCCAAACAAGGATTACTTTAAAATAGTGTCTTGGTTTGAACTTCTCCTACTGGCAAATCATTTACATTCAAGTTCCAGATCCAAATGAGGGCAGGCCTGAGGACTGTAGTTGCAAACTCTCAAGAAAGCTCTTTTCCCTTCCCTAAAACCAGAGTCACTAAGGTGCCAGACAAGTTTCAGGTGAAGACAAGTGAAGTTCTTAGGCCACTTTCCTCTGAAGAGTGCTGCCCCTTTGAGGGTCTAGGTTTAGCTACTTTTTGATGGACTTAGTAAGTCTACTCTCCATAGAATTTTCCACCAGAATGCCATTAATTCCCAAGACAAATGTCCTCATTACTGGCGTTTGCTCCCACAGCAGCCCAAATTCCTAAACTCACTGATTTCAACTCCCTATATGCTTTGGGTTTGGATTTTGTTTCTTTTTTGTTTGTTTTGGGGATATTTTCCATACTTTTTTTTTTTACAAAGTCAGCTACTTAATTAAAATTATGTTTATTTTATTTTATCCATCTTTTCAGGATATTATATTTATCATTCTACCAGAAGGAGAAATTTTTGTATAGGCTTTTTTCCCTGCAGGAGCTGAGAGGACTATCCAACTCATTATAACTACACCTGAAAACTCCTGTTACTGCTTTAGTTCTCTTTGCAAAGCTTAAAATAAAATCAAATTAATAGTCGGATGCCTTTGTATTAATAGTATTCTTAGTGTGGGGAAAAAGCCTGTAGGATATATACTTCACTGCTCTTTTGTTTATGTCCTCACTGCTTCAGTGACAATCTGTTCCCAGATCATTCTACTTGCCTTCACTTCTCTTGATACAAAATCTCTGAAATTGATTCAGGTGAGTTTCTTGCTTAGGTTTGTTACAATAGAGAAAGCATTTTTCTTGATTAAAAATGGTCTCTTTGCTCAGCAGATTCTGTTCTCCAGGACTACCATTTTTCAAGCAAAGAATGTGACACTCTTCTCATTCAAGTTAGAGTATTTCTCCTGCCTTATCTCTTTCCAGACAAGGTCCAATTACAAGGATTTTTACTGATCTGCTTGGACTAATGCTCTGTGTTTCTTAACTCTCTGTCTAGATTTTGTTTTAGAGAAGTATGATTTTTATCACCATATATGCTGTACAAAATGACCTACAATCAAATCTAATTAATTCTTCAATTGAGTTGTCACATAATCAGGGAGGGCAAAAGACCTTGCTCTTATACTCCAAATGGATACTTTGAGCACGTCCAATAACCATTAATTAAACATTCCAAAGGAAGAAACGGAAAGCAGTTTTTGTTTTTGTTTTGTTTTTCTAAATCAAAACTGAGCAAAAGAAAGAGGAGTCCAGTGAATATTAACAGCATGTGGATGGATTCTGCTCAGGGTACAGTAATACTACCAACCACATTTTAATCAACAGAATTCACACCGATCAGTGTTATTACAGTGAATGCTAATTAAATGTACCATTCCTTGACACCCAAAATAGAGTGTTACCAAATTCAACCTCAAGCAGCAGGGATGAAATTCCTCTGAAAGCTACAATTTGCACAAAAGCTTATTCAATAAGAATGTGTTTTTCAGCTGTTTTCCCACAATATAACAATAAATAGAAACAGACCTGGGAAGCAGTGAGACCATTAAGAATAACAAATCAAAGATGATGTCCTAGCTACATAACAATGTGATCTTCAAATAAATTATTGCAATACACAATGTTTTTTGTAATAACATGCAAAAAGAAATCAATGGTCTGGGAGTCAGGATACCTAGGTCTCTATTCTAGCTCTGTCAACAGTTAGGAATGTGATCTTGAACAAATCATATCACCTATATAAGCATCGTTTTTTCATGTAAATGACAGAACGGGGCAAAATGATCCAATTTTCCTTCTAGAAGCAATTTATATGAATTTTTAAAAATACATATAATAAGTGCTTTGTCAAGGGCAGACAGCTATATGGATGAAAGTCATTATGATCATGCTTTGCTAACACATCTGAGTTGGGGCAATTAAAGATGGATAAAGATGCCTGGAAACACTCAAGTATCGAGCTTCCACTTCTCATTTTTCCCTTTAAAAAACCTCCCAAACCTCTCTTCCTGGCAGCATGTGAAGGATGGGTATCAAAAAGGTTGTTATTGATATGAGAGTAGTAGTTAATGAAGGGCTAATGGCAAGAGGAGGTGGTTATAAAAGAAAAAGGATTACTACTTAGTAAACCAGTGGTTCTCAATGTTTAGGGTATAGTAGAATCACCTGGGGGTTTTATTAAGTCAGGAATTCAGAAGGTTTGGGGAGGGCCTCAAAATCTGTGTGTCTGACAGGTTCCCCAGGCAATTCTGATAAAGATAGTCCTGGACTACACTTTTAAAAATATGTATCTAAACAGAGCTCAAATTATAAAATTTCTATGGGACTGTGGAATAGTGCCTACAGAATTGAACTTTCTGGAAACGTTTTAAGGACATTTAAACAAAATATGACCACACAATCTTTTAATACTAATAGGCTATAAGAATTCTAGAACTGAAAATGTTATTAAATCAGCATAATTTAATATATTTTTCCTAAACAAATGGCCCCAACCACGTTTTTCAAACAAAGATAACTTTCTGTAACTCCAGCAGCGTTGTTTTCCAGACAGTAATTCCTATTTCTTCATCACCACAGCTCAGTATTTTTTATAAAGCTTCACTTCTCAACACACACAAAAAGTCAGAGTTTAGGATACGGATGATGATGAAGAATCCATAATTACCATTAGGGATTTACTTAATTATTAGTATATGCAGAAGAATACAACAAGGCAGTTTTGTTCATTTTTGTAACACTTGGAAGAATTAACACTACATAATATCTCTTCAGTTTCTAATAGTTACATGGCTTACATGGTTAAGAGATATTGACACTGACAATGAGGTGCCAGTTTTGGAAGTATAACTAGGATGGTGCTGACAATCACATCCCATAGAGCAAACCAGAGAGGATAAGGAAGGACATCGGTGATATGGGAGGTGCATCTCCAGGGACCAGAAATCAACTGCAGTCCTTGTAAGCAGAACACAAAAAAAAATGATTCGGGAATCAAAATATCTGAAATATAGTACCAGTGATGACATGAACTGGTTGTGTGACTTTGGATAACATGTTGCCTTTCTTGCCTTAGAGTGTCGTGCAGCACTTATTATGATCTAGAATCCCATGCAATTATCATGTTGACATAGCATGGACCTCACTTACAAATCTGGGAGCTCAACCTTTGTTCAAAGAAGTCCTGGATAAAATTTTAAAAGTCTAGTACATCCCTGGATAACCTTCCTCTCTTGCTGCAATTTGAAGGAACATTTGCAGCTCTATTTCTCTGCCTCACAAGCAGCCAACATTTTTCCTCCAAATTAGGCTTCCCCTCCCTGCCCAATCACTGATTGCTGTGTTTATCCTAGTATATCTTGACTGTTTCTATTTCCATTCCATTTTGTACAGGAGGACTAACTTCTGTCTTGATGAATGAATCTCCTGAGAGAAGCAATCCATTTTTATAAACATTCTAAGAAGGTAATTTCCTGCTCAAAATAGAAAGCTGACATTTCTGTCTTTCTGTCTATATTTATGGATTGACTTAAGCATAAAAGCATGTAAATAAGAGATGGGGTCTTGAGAGAAGGTAAAGAAAAAAGGGCTAGAGAAAGAAGAGGAAAGAAGGAGAGGAAAGGAGATAGGAAACATGAGAAGTACAAAGTACATCATCTACCAGAGCAGTGAGTACATTATACCATCTCTATTATCTTAATAAACACCAAATCAAAATTTTCCCTTGTTAAGAAAATATGACAAGAGAACTGAAAAAGCAAATAAGCAAACAATATATTCCTAAAAATAACACTCACTTAAGAAATTTAGCAGGGAATTGGAAACTCAAGGCTGAATGATTTCAACGGTTTGGCAACATTACTAAATTGTATTAATACCATTGGAATAAGTGGCTACATTATATTATCACTCACAGATGTTTTTTGACCTCTTGAGTATTAGATGCCCTCATTCACCACTGTTGATGTGGATTTCAGACAGTGACCTTCTGACTCCTCTGATGGCAAGAAGGATGAGAGTTGGTTTAAGATGACTCAGGAGGCACCCATCATCAAAGAACCAATCAAGGGCACTTCTGGGCATGTTTAGCCACACAGAAGCTTATCATAATGTGATATGTTTCCAACTCACATACTCTGGGATAGTGTATAAGTAACATTCAAAGGTCCTTGGTGTCTGATGTGACATTCTAAGCCCTTAACTTACCTGTCATATGACAAATGTGTGATCAGAGTGGATAGAACAGAGTATTTCCATCACCACTTCCAGCAACACAACTTGAAACAAACTCTCTGAAAATCAGAAAGTATGTAAATAAGATGGCTTCCAGTAATGTCAATTCTTGTACTCATTCAACATTTGACTTGTTGTTATGCTCAGCATCGTGCTAGGAATTAAAGATAAAACCGGGGGTAGAACGCACAATGTAGCTTAAAGTCCAATGGCAGAGACAGAGAAGTAAAATCACATAAACAAATACATAGTCAAAATTTATTATAAACAATATGAAGAAACAGGATAGGAGGAGATGAAAGCAAATAACAGGGAAAACAAACCTAGTCTGAAGTCAGAAGAAGTTTCTCTAAAGAAATGCTATTTGAGCAGAATACTGAAGGAGAGAATGACTAACTAGATAAAAATGTGCGACAGATCCAAGCAGAGTTAACTGGGTATATAGGTGCCTTGAGGTGGGAAGGAGTGTGGAACATTGGAGAAGCTAATAGAAAGTCAAGCCATTGTTGCTGGGGCAAAAATACCTCAAAGCAGTGACATAAAGAAGTGGTCAGACCAGAGCACACAGGACCTTATGGGTCTTCACAAAGATTTAGACTTCATCCTAAAAGCAGTAATAAGCATCAAAACCTAAGCATATCAACATAAAGTGTAACTGCAGTGTTTGTACCCTCACAATACCCCGGAATAAAAAAAAAAAAAAGTCTAAGCATATCAGTCTCTCAACTCTCTTAACTGCAAAGAAAAGAACAGAGCAGAAGTGAAACAGTGGATGTGAAGAGATCCATCAGAAAGACTGAGTTTTGGGTAGTTTGAACCGAGGTGTCACTGGATAGATATTAAAAGAAGTAGACAAAAATATGTATGAGGTAAAATCAACAGGACTTGGATAAGGTGACAAGGAAGAAGGAGATGCAAAAGAAAGCTTACAGATTTCTAACTTGTACAGGTTGTAGATGGTGTCATTGACTGAGACAGGAACACAGAGGAGGACTAGGCTGGCGCAGAGTGGCATTCATGAGAGCAGATTGGGACGTGTTGGGTCTGAGTGCCTTTGAGACATCCAAAAGTAGATGGTTTGTAGGTACAAACCCCTTGCTTGTTGCCTGGCTTTTCCCCTATCTCCTCCTCCCTGTATATTTCAAGCATGCCTTCCAGGAATTCCAAATCCTTCTCACTCTATTTTACAGAAAACATCAACTGTACCAGCTCTACTTCCAAACTCAGCTCCAAGCCTTCCCCTGCAAATAGGAGAAAAAAGAATCAAGCTGCTTAGATGAAACAGCTAATTTCTTCAGTAGCACAAAGACTCTATATAATTCTTCTAGCAAAATCACCTTCCTTGAAAGGCTCATATGGTTTTAAACAGCAATTTTTCCCTTTACCCTAAGCATGTAACAATGGGCAAATGAATTAATCCTCTGAAGCTACAATGGAGTATTCCTGAAGTATCTTGTTTTATACTTTGATGAAGATTCTGTGTGTCTTCAACGTCAACAGCAACCATCAATCCCTAGATCGCTCTTAAAGTCTTTGTCCCTGAACCAGCAGAACTTCCTTCTGCATTAAAGGTGGTAAACAGAGCTTGAATTCCTAATGTAAAAGGCCAAAAGTCTGGGCTTTAAGATTATAGAATCTAAGACTCTATCCCAGCACCAAGAATCTTAAGAGAACTGATAGCATACTAAATTTAGTAGCAATAAACATACTAAAACTAAACTGAATGGTGAGTACCATAGATATAATACAAATTTTAAGGATAAACACTTTTGTGTATTAGGATCTCACTGTATTGGTAACAATATATTCAACAACTTGTGACAGAGCCTGGCAACATCAGCTCTATTCCTCAGTTTTCTCATCCATGAAATGTGGGCAATAGTTGCAATTTTATTATATGGTTGTAGTGAGTACTAAATTGCTTAACTCATATAAGGTTTACATGAGTGTCCAGTCCATAGTAAGTGCTCAATAATGTTAATGTTGCTATCGCATTAAGAAAAATGAGTAAACAGGATTGATTTGCTGAAGGTCCCACAGCTAGTGAAAGCAAAACCAGAATTTAAGCCCTGCTCTTTCCTTCTACCCTAAAATATAAAATTAAAGCAGGGCCAGTGTGGGAGGAGAAACATAGCCGAAAAATCACAGGCTTTTCGGCCATGCAGGCAACTAACATATAATTAACAAATATTTTTCTAAGTCATTTTACCATTCTGGTCCCATTATGATAAAAACACTTTATAGACAAAGGATACAAACTCTGCTCACTAAGATATTATCATATTACCATATGCTAACTTCTTGGGTATTTTGAGTATATGTTTAAAATCTAAAATGATCGGAATCCAGCTTCACGTACCCCATTATCCTAAGTAAAACATCTGCTCTACTCAAACTAAAATTAATCCAATTAACTATTATTATTATCACAAATTCATCGATTCATTTTTTTTAAATGAATGAAAAGTCAACCATGTGCCAGGTCCTATGTCAGGTCATCGAGGTGTTAAGGTATACAGACAAAGTAACATTATCTCCATTTTATAGGTGAAGAAAATGAGACAAGAATTTGTAATTTGCTTCGAGTCACAAGTGCTTAAGATTTGCTTAAGGTTATTGGCAAAAGACTAAAGCCTAGGTTTTTCAACTCACACATTAAGGAACATCAAAAACTAAATAACAAAAGGACATAAGCATCACCTTAAAATACTTAGTTCCTAACACAGCTTTTATGTATTACAGTATTGGTTCATTTGGAAAGAATTTACAGAATGGCAATGACATTTTATTAAAGCAAGAAAAAGAAACAGCACTCAAGAAGCTTAAAATATTACTATAAAATAGACAATTGAAATCATATGCTATTCATGTGAAACTGTCAATCCCAATTTGTTTAATTCTATTAAAAGGAAGCTAATGCCATTATACAGAAAACCCAGCAATCTGATTATGGGTGGCCAACAGCGTACTGCAGATGACTTCTTCCCTCCTGCTCCTCAGAGCCATTTGGACTTCTCTGGCCCTTTACGGTGAAGGGCCCACAAAGGCATTCATTCCATCATCCACGTGCTGGTTATTTCCTGGACACTCAGCAGAAAGTGGTGGCGAAACACAAACAAGGCACTACCCTCATGCACTGAGAGACAACTATTCATCAAATAATTGTATTTAAACATGGAAATTACAGACTGAGATGATTGCTCTGAAAGAAATCCAGTCCTATGAAAACCTCTAACAAAGAAACTTAATGGTCAGAACAACATTCCTGAACATGAAGACTGAGCTGAGATCTGAAGGCTGAATGAGATTCACTATAACAGTAAAGGTTGGAAGGAGGGCGAATGAAGAAAAGGTCTCAGATAAGGAAAGAACCTGCCCTCAGAAATCCACGAGAGCTGAAACGGACGAATTAAAAGGAGCACAGTAGTCACACCAATCCAAGAAAGTGCATCTGAATCCAATCAGCCATGCAAAGCCACTGAAACGTTTTAAGCCAGGGGGTGATAACATTAGATTTTCATTTTGAAAATATCACTGAAGGATCAAAGTGAACACTGAATTGTTCAAGGAAAAAAAGAAAAAGATCAGGAAAAGTTCTGAACGAAACCAAGAAGGAAAGTTTTGTTTTCAGAGCCCGACACTCCTAGTTCTGCTGCCAAAAAATTCCATCTAGGATCACACTCTGTGGAATCCCAGTTGTTCTATATGTTCCCTCTCCTTTGTAGCCAGCTGAAAGACCTTCCATTCTGTCAATGCCCTGCTGTGTACTATGATTCACTAATCTGAGCCAGGTGCTAATAAGTCAGTGGAGAACGCCATCTCTCCCATTCTTGCTGTAGGTTATTATTTTAACAGAAAAGAAATATCTTAACTAGTAGCTTACTACATTAAGATAGGTTGGCTTATGCTACATTTTAAAAATTCATCCTGAAATCCTAGTGAATTTACCCAGGAAAAGAAAAAATATTTCTTGTTCACATTACATGCCCAACTCAAGTCTATAGGGGAATCTGCTCTATATTGCCATTTAAGGATCCAAGATGTCAGACCTTCCTTCTGCTGGAACTGCACTATCTGGAATGCATGACCTTCATGCTTACCTCAGCACGAGAAGAGAGAGAGTGGGATGTTTTATGCCAATACATGCTTGGGTTCAGAAATAGCACATAGCATTTCTGTTCACAGCCCATTGTCTGTTGTTCAGAACCAGGCTCACAGCCCAATTCAAATGTAAAGGGGTTGGAAAGTGCAGGCTCCTGTGGGCTTAGAAGGGAAGGAGAACTAGATATTGGGAAACATTAATAAAGTCTAACATAAACTAAGAAAAGCCTTTTTATTCTCCTCACAAGAATCCCATATTTTAAAATATTCTGTCTATAAAACAAAATCTCTGTATTTAAGTATAATTCATTTCAAGGAGACATACTGAGAGCTTCATATATACCTAGCCAAAAGCAAGGAAATGTGTTGTGTTAACTGTGCAGCCTTACCTTGGGTAAATGTACCATTTTGGTTAGGCTTTTTGAAATATTTAAAATATGTCACAGAATCTCAATTTACTTCAAAGCAAGCATGAACCCCATAGATAGCCCTGGAGACTAGATATCTTTTAGGTATCACGGGACAAGTTTCAAGAACATCATCTTGGCATATGAAAGATCTTCATGATAATATCAACAAAGGTGATCAAAATAAAGAATCACTGTGGTAACAGCTTAGCAATCAGTGTCAAAGTCTTCACTGGACTTTATTCTGGTTCTCTCTGCTGTGTAACAAACAACCCCAAAGCTTAGAGGCTTAAAACAATAATTCCTTACCATCTCTCATATTTCTGTGCATGCATTAGGATCACCTGGGAAGCTTCTGCTTGAATTCTTTCATGCAAGTGCAGTCAGATGACAACTAGGCCTATATGACAGCTTGAGTCATCTGGACACCCAGAATGTTTCTTCACTCGTGTGTCTGGCATTTCAGCTAGGATGGCTGGAAAAGCTGTGAACTAACCAAGTCTCCCTCTCTCCACATAACCTCTCCAAACGCCTTGCTTGAACACCCTTGCAGCCTGGAAATCTCAGGTTAGGTGGAATTCTTACGTGAACACTGGCTTCCCCAAGAGCAAGCATTCCAAGAAACCAAAGTAGAAACTGCAGGGCTTCCTATGACCTGGCATCATAAGACGTGCAGCATCAATCTGGTCACATTCTCTTGGTTAGATAGAGCCAGCCCAGATTCAGTGTGTAAAAGACCAGACACGAGCATAAATACCAGGAGGTATGATCCCCTGAGAGGGAGGGATCTTTGGAAACTAGTTACCATACTACTGGTTTAGGAAATAAAAGTGATAGTCAAAAACAACTGATATGCTTCAACAGGAATGGCTTTCTTAAAAAACAACCCTCAATGTATCCAATAAGGATAAAAAAGAAAAAATCTGCAAACACCAAAAGATGACATTAACCAGAAGGTGACATTCATATAAAATTTATTATACCATGTATTGGACCTTACAGCCATTTCTAAGTGCACACAGTTGTCACATAGCAGCATAATTTTTTAAAAATAGTGAGAAGCAGCATCTTTAAACATGAAATAAAATTAAATAGCATTTTGGAAAAGACACTAAACCTTTTAACAAAATAAAATACAAAAAATTACATCACAAAATTTGGAAATAAAACTTTCTGAGGTTTCGTCTATCCACATTCATTCTCTCCTAACATGCAAGTGCAAAATACGAAGAAATGACAGAATGTCTTCCAAAGTGCACTGCAATCATTAATTAGTTATTCCCCACAATGTTCCCCTGAGGAAAATAATGACAATTATCCATTATTATGGAAAGCAATAGCAGGCTTCCAAAGACCAACTTGCCCAAGTACATACCCAAAGAATGTGATTTTTCTCTAAAGCATTCAGACCTCAACTCTCACCATTAAACCACGAGAAGTCTGCCATTCCTGGTTAAGCCATCTGTTCACTTTGGAAGTATCTTTTATCTTGTAGACACTAAAATTAATGTGTTAAATGAATCATTTGCTAATATTGTAGCGAGATCTCTATTTACCCTACTTGATCCCAAAGCCTAAAAAATAAATAAGAAAGCTCCGGAAAGTATAACAAAATCAATTTTACTTGCAAGAAATAAATCATTATTACTTCCCCAGATGAAATAATTGAAAATTTATAATTATGTCACATATTTTCAGATGCTCTGAACATCACATTAAAGATGATCATAAAACCATATTTGAATAACATGCTGTGGTTGATTAACACAGTCTGACCTAGAACAAAGTATGATGACAGGACCCTACCATTTTGCTACATCTGGGCTAGCTGCTCTTGTCATTTATCTTCTCCTTTTCTATTAGCTCCAAAAGGAAAGGAATATGGCAGTCATAATGGCTAAAAGCATGGATCATTTTACAAATAAAACAGAGTGCTTTTCTGAACAAATGCGCGTTATTCAAAAAGACAACTGGCTCTCCCATGTTAATTGGCTCTAATTTATTCTATTGGAATTACATCATTTTCCATGCTAAGCTATTCATAATCCAAGCATATCACATACTGATTTGCTGAGACTATGAAACTAGTCTATGAGAATTAATTAGCAAATTAAGAGACTTTGCACTAAAAATTTCTCAGCAGAGGAAAACAAAATTGTATCAGTATAGCGCAAAAAACATAAAAAAATAGAATGATGTAAAATAAAAAAGTAAAAACAAGCTGAACACTTTCCTATCAGTTGACCACAGGTACAGTAGACTTAGTTTCACTGAAAGGATATTGGTGTGAAGAAGCAGGTCAGGAGTATCAGAAACTTGGTGTTTTATGGGAATGTGGACACCTGGCCTCAGAAGTAAACTATTTGGCTGGGGCAAGTAAAAAGGCAGGTGAATAAGAATAGACATGAATCAAAATGGGCAGCTAGATTTTAGGTAGTTGTTCTTAACCTTGGCTGCACAATGGAGTCCTCCTGTGGGGAGCTTTAAAAATTACTGATCCCTCTGATATTCTAATCCAATTAATCTGGAGTGTGGCCTGAGCTTCAGAATTTTTAAGAGCTTCCCTAGAGGTTTTAATGTGCAGCGAGGTTTGAGAATCACTGATTTGAAGTTTAGGCATGGTCAGGAAGGATCACTCAGGACAAGAGTCTGTGATCCTGGGTAAAGTCAAAAGGGAAACACTGGTGTTAGCAATACAGCAGAACAGATGTTCACACAATCTCCTCCTGATAGAGTACAACTCAATATGCTAATTAAAATGTTTAAAAACATATTTTCTAATGTCTTGCTCAGCTGACAAGAAATTAAGAGAACTCTTCAGAGGCCAGAAACAAAAAGAAAGCACAAATCCACAAAAATAAGCAGCATAGGAACTGGCAGTTGCTTTGGGGTATATAGCAGTTCTTGCTAACACAGCCCCTGAGTTTCAATCAGCCACATGTAGAAAATAGAAGACAAGGCCTAAGGCCCTTTTAAAGTAGAAGGTCAAATTAGAGGTGCTCCCTTAAACCCAAGGCCTTCAATGGGTGACACCTTAGAACATAAAACGGTGGAGAAGAGGGGAAATAAAGGCCAAAAAAAAATGTCCCAACAATAATTCAAGTCAGTCTTAGCCTTGAACCCTGGATACTTTGGAAGAAAAGGAAAAAAGCCTAACCTGTGTATGAATTCATATTAACTTCAGGGCCTAAAAATTCTCAGGCCAAAAATTTAATTAAAGGGGTTCTGAAATAATAATGACCACACTAACAAAAGCAAACACAATTTTTCTCTGGAAAAACACCCTTTGACACAGGCCTAAAACATTTCTGCAGATGAAATTCTGAAAAACATGGCCTCACAATACATGAAAAATAAGCCTCCCTGAAAGAAAATTATAAGGTAAAAAAGATAAAGGATCATGCCGAATACTGTAATTATCAAGTTCAAAATGGAAAATAAAGCAACTTTCTTGTCCTAATAAAGTATATCTTACAAACAAACAAAAAATCTAACACAAATGTTATATGTAGTAGTAAAACAGTTAAATCATTCTTTAAAAAGCAGGGAAATATATAAGGATTCCTACTCTCATTACTTCTATTCAATATTGTAGTAGAGGCTGTAGTCAGTGGAATAAAATAAGACACATAAAAAATTTGAGTGGAAAGAAAGAAACAAAACTGTCATTATACATAGACAATAAGATAAACACCAAAGAAGAGTACTGGAATTATTAAGAGAGTTTAACCAGGTAAATGTACATAACATCAGTATATAAAATTTGATTAAAATTATACACATCAGCAAAAAGAATTAGAAAAAAGTATACCATATACCATAGCAACGTAAAAATAAGTAGGTAGCAATAAATCTAAAAAGTGATGTGCAAGACATTAAAGAATATTATAAACTTTAGTTTAAGACATTAAAGATGACCCAAATAAATGGAGAGATATAAGTGTTCAAAAATGTGGAAACAACCCAAATGTCCATCAATACATGAGTGGATTAATAAAATGTGATATATGTATATCATGGAATTCTACTCAGCCACAAAAAACAATGGTGATCTAGCATCTCTTGTATCGTCCTGGAGCCCATTCTACTAAGTGAAGTACCACAAGAATGGAAAAACAAGCACCACATGTACCCAGCATCAAATTGGTATTAACTGATCAACACTTGTGTGCACATTTAGCAGTAACATTCATCTGTTGGGGGAGTTGGGGGGGGAGGAGGGGATGGGTATATTCACACCTAATGGGTGTGGTGCGCACCGTCTGGGGGATGGACACTCCTGAAGTTCTGACTCGGTTGGGGCAAAGGCAATATATGTAACCTAAACATTTGTACCCCCATGATATGCTGAAATAAAAAAAATAGGAGTACAATCTTCTAATGTTAGCACTCCCCATATGGAGGTAACACAATTCAATCAAATTCTAAAAGGAGTTTTTGTGAAACTTGACAATCTGATTTTTAATGTTTATTTAGAAGAAGAACATCCAAAAAAGGTCAAGACACATCTAAAGAAGAATTAGGGGAAGTTTTTACTCTGCCAGATAGAAAATCTTATAATAAAGCTATAGTAATTAGTAAACTGAGATACTGGAACAGGAACAGACAACAAAAAATAATAAAAAAATACATACAGAAAAAGACTCACAGATATATGGAAACATTGGACAGCAGAGCAGGCAATGAACATCAGTGGGTAAAGAGAGACCTGAAAGTTGTCTGAGATAATTAGTTATCCATATCAGGAGCTGGCAAACTACAGTCTACAGGCTAAATCCAGCAAGACTCCTGCTTCTATAAATAAAGTTTTATTGGACACAGCAATGCCCATTCATTTACGTTCTGTCCTTGGCTGCTTTCATACTACAATGGCAACGTTAAGTAGTTGCAACAGAGATCATATAACCTGAAAAGACTAAAATACTTATTATCTTCTCCTTTATAGAAAGTTTACTGACCCTTGATTCATATGAAAAAAAAACTAGAATGAATTCCTATCTTTTACCATAACAAAAATCAATTCCAAATAGATGAAGAATTTAAATTGGAAAGCCAAAACTTTAGAATTCATAGAAGAAATTATAGAAAAATATTTCTTTGATTCGACAGTAGGGAGGGATTTTTTAAGCAAGATACGAAAAGCACAAATCATAAAGGAAAAGATTTATAAAATTCTAATAAATTAAAATTAAGAACTTTAGTTTCTCAAGGACACCATAAAGAGAATCAAAAAAAGACAAGCCAGCCAGGCAATGGCTCAAGCCTGTAATCCCAGCTATTTGGGAGGCTGAGGCAGGAGGATCACTTGAGCCTAGAAGTTCAAGACTAACCTGGGCCATAAGTGAGACCCTATCTGGAAAAAAAAAACAAAAAACAAAACACAAGCCACAATCAGAGGTAAGATATTTACATCAGATTATGCCACCAAAGGATTAATATATGTAATATATAATTAAGTCTTACAAATCAAGAAGATGAACAATGTGAAAGAAATAAGGAAAGAAAATAGGCATTTCATGCAGATGAAACATGAAGGACCAAAAACATACGGATAAAAAATTTATCTCATTAGTAGGCAGGGAAATGACAATTAAAACTGGAATAAAATACCACCAATTTGACATCCTCCAAAGCTATGGTCTAAATATTTGTGTCTCCCTAAAATTCATATGTCAAAACCTAATCCTTTTGGTTTTTTTCTTTTAGAGACAGGTCTCTCTCTGTCACGCAGGCTGGAGTACAGTGGCCCAGCCTCCCAAGTAACTAGGACTACAGGGGTGGTACTAATTTGCAGTCCCACCAGCAGTGTAAGAGTGTTCCAATCTCTCCACATCCACGCCAGCATTTGTTATTCTATGACTTTTTGATAGAGGCCATTCTCACCGGAGTTAGGTGATACCTCATTGTAGTTTTGATTTGCATTTTCCCAATGATTAGAGATGTTGAACACTTTTTTACAGGTTTGCTGACCATTAGTCTGTCTTCTTTTGAAAAGTTTCTGTTCATGTCCTTTGCCCATTTATTGATGGGGTTGTTTGATTTTTCCTTGTTGATTTTCTGAAGTTCTATATAGATTCTTATTATCAGCCCTTTATCAGATGTGT
The DNA here is from genome assembly GCA_004363605.1 of Indri indri. Lineage (NCBI taxonomy): Eukaryota > Metazoa > Chordata > Mammalia > Primates > Indriidae > Indri > Indri indri. The sequence continues at coordinate 19,528 of RJWJ010008438.1, forward strand.
AGAAAGCAAATATTTTCTCCCATTCTGTAGGTTGTCTATTCACTCTAATGATAGTTTCCTTGGCTGTGCAGAAGCTTTTTAATTTGATCAGGTCCCATTTGTTTATTTTTGTTGCTGCTGTGATTGCTTTGGGGGTTTTCTTCATAAATTCTTTGCCAAGGCCAATGTCTGAAAGAGTCTTTCCAATATTTTCTTCCAGAATTCTTAAGGTTTCATACCTTAAGTTCAAATCTGTTATCCATCGTGAGTTGATTTTTGTGAGAGGTGAGAGGTGGGGATCCAGTTTCAATCTTCTGCATGTGGACATCCAGTTTTCCCAGCACCACTTATTGAATAGAGATTCTTTTCCCCAATGTATTCTTTTGTCTGCTTTGTCGAAGATTAGATGACAATATGAGGATGGTTTTATATCTGGGATCTCTGTCCTATTCCAAAGGTCTATATCTCTGTTCTTGTGCCAGTACCATGCTGTTTTGGTTATTATAGACTTGTATTAAAGTTTGAAGTCTGGCAGACTGATGCCTCCCAATTTGTTCTTTTTGCTTAAGATTGCTTTCGCTATACAAGGTCTTCTCTGGTTCTAGAAGCACAGAATTGTTTTTTTCTAAATCTGTAAACAATGATGGTGGAATTTTGATAGAGATTGCATTAATTCTGTAGATCGCCTTAGGGAAAATGGACATTTTAACAATATTGATTTTACCAATCCATGAGCATGGTAGGAATTTCCATCTGCATACGTCTTCTACAATTTCTTTTCTCAGCATTTCATAGTTCTCCCTATATATATCTCTCTCACCTCCTTAGTTAAATATATTCCTAAATATTTAGTTTTCTTTGATGCTATTATGAAAGATCTTTGATTTGATTTTCAGCTTGACTGTTACTGAATATATGAATTATATTCAATATATATACTGAATATGAATGCCACTGATTTGTGTGCATTAATTTTGTATCCTGAGACTTTACTGAATTCATTTATCAATTCCAGGAGTCTCTTGGTTGAATTCTTGGGATTTTCTAGATATAATAGCATATCATCAGCAAAGAGTGAGAGTTTGACCTCTTCTGCACCCATTTGAACACCCTTAATTCCCCTCTCTTGTCTGATTGCTCTAGCGAGGACTTCCGGCACTATGCTGAATAGAAGTGGAGATAGTGAGCAACCTTGTCTAGTTTCTTTCATTTTAAATGGCTTATACCTTTCCACTTGGCTCTGGGCACAAAGTGAAATTCTCTGGTATTTAAAAGTTTCTCACAGAATTAGTTTCCTAGAGACTAGGAAATTATTTTTATTTATTAAGCGTATAGCCTTGGAATCAACTGGTAAAACCACATTTTACTTTTATTTTGTAGAAAAAAGGCATTCACATCCCCAAGAGTCAGGAGGCATATAAGAGAGGAAGGATGAACAAGAGAATGGAAGATTTTTCATCTTCTTCATTTTTCCTAATCCTCATGGACAAAAGTCAGAAGATTAGTCTAAGGCCAAGAAACTTACAAAGTAAGTCTAATTGCATAAATATATATATGCATATGAAAATGGGCCTATATAAATTGCAAACTGTTGACCAAAATTAAGGGCTGTTCAAAGTAAATGTTGATACTAATTAATGATATAATATGAATGCAAAGTGAGTTATATTTAATAAGCAGAATAGACAAAATTATAATATAAACAGGTTTCAGAAATGTTTTCAAACTTTGAGAAATTATCTTGGATAACTTAGAAAAGGAAAAAGGATAGCAGATGTAGTTTACTTACTCTGATGATTAGAAGATAGAGCAGAATTATTGATTTCCTTATTTCTAAATAGCCCATCAGCTTTTTCTGGCAGCCCGTATCACTGTTGGCTCACACGGAACTCAGCATTAACCAGAATTTCAAAGTCTTTTTCACACATATTAAGAGGTATTGCTATGGTTTGAATACGTCTCCCTACGTTCATGTGTGGGAAATTTAATTGCTATTGTAACAGTATGGCAGAGGGGGCTTTCAGAAGTAATTAGGTCTTGAGTGGATTAATGCTGTTATCATGGGAGTAAGTTAGTTATCTCAATGTGGGAATAGGTTAGTTATCTTGGGAGTGGGTTCCTGATAAAGGATGAGTTTGGCCCATATCTCTGTCTCTTGTGCTTGCTTCCAGCTTCCTTCCTTCTACCTCAGAATGACCCTTGCCAGATACTGCTGCCATGCTCTTAGACTTCCCAGTCTCCAGAACTGTGAGCCAAATAAACTTCTTTTCTTTAGAAATTACCTACTCTGTAGTATTCTGTTATAGCAACAGAAAACAGATGAAGACAGGTATGCTAAGCTATCTATATACCAACCTGTACCTGAGGTAATGTTTTCAGTTTAGGGAAAATAGCAATGCAGGGCTTTATGTTCATCCCTATCAAAATTTATCTTGTTAATTTCAGCCTATTGTTTTTATTCTGTTAGAATTTGGGGGGATCTTAATTTTGTATCTGTAATACATAATGCTATTGGCCTTCTTTCATCTGCAGATTTGCTGAGCATATCTACATGTTTAATTAGGGCATGGAACAGGACAACTAAAGATGACAACTAAAGCACACTATTTTTAAAGATCAGATTCTCCCATATGGAATGCAGGATAAGATACACTGAATTCCAGATTCTTAGAAGTTGTTTCTAAGTAAATACATCTTTTTCTAAATATTTTCGTATTTTTGGATTATAACAGTAATTAAAGAAGCTGTTTAGTGTTTATTTTGCTGCTAACCATAAGGGTTTTTTTTTTTTTTTTTAGTCTAAAATACACCTTAATTGTATGGCAAGCACTACCAGGTAATGATGGCAGATGGCAGCCACAGGGCTATAGACCCATAAGGTCTTCAATCACAGCATTTACCGATATACCTGCAACTCAACACTTCAATTCTGAACCAATGCTGAAAATAGAAACTCGTTTGGAAAAGCCATGGCATATGTGGAAGGCAGAATTCTAAGATGGTCCCCAAGATTCCTGCTCCCTTTGCACACACCCTTTCTGATCCCTTCCCCTTGAGTAAGGATATGTTTGTGAATATGATGGGATTTTACTCCCATGATTAAGTTACATTACATGACAAAGATAAGGAATTTTGCAGATGTAATCCCAAATCAGTTGATTTTGAGTTAAAAGGGAGATTATCCTGGATGGGTCTGACTTAATCAGGTAAGAGTTATTCAAAGGGGAAAGAAATTCTCCTGCTGGCTTGGAAAAAGCAAGCCTCTAGGCTGTGACAGATATACATGTCCAAGACCTGAGAACAGCTTCTACGAGCTGTGACCCAGGGCTGACAGCCAGCAAGAAAACAGGGACTTCAGTCCCACGATCACAAGGAAGTGAATTCTGCCAATGACCTGAATGAGCTTGGAAGGGAACTATAAGCTCCTAATAAGACCACAGCCCCAGCCGAAACCTTGAGACCTGGTGGGACCCTGAGCAGAGGATTCAGTTAGGTCATCCATGCCTAGACTTCTGATCTACAGAAACTGAGACACTAAATTTTTATTGTCTTAATGACTAACTTTGTGATAATTTGTTATGCAGCAATACAAAACTAATATAGCTTATAAGAAATAAGACTCAGCCATGTAACCCTGCTGTCCAACAAAGTACCTGGTGATTTGATGGACAAAGCTGAAATGAAATATATTGAAAGCTGTAGGGGAGCTTGAGAGAAAAACAAAACTCAGCTATCATTGTCAAAATTATCTACCTAGAGAAGTATTGTACTAGTTTTGCTCTTAGTAAAAGAGCTATTGAGAGTGAGAGAGCGAGAATGAATTTAAATCATTTACATAACTGGAGAAACTGATGGAAATAGCATCCAGGAATAGCAGGGCATCTAGACCCATAGAATACCTGAAGTCATTGCAAAGCGTGAAGCAAGAATTTCCAGGAAGTAACGGACCCAGAAGGACTACACCCAAGACTTTCTACATTGATTTCACGGTCTGAATATTAAAGTAGCTGAGCCTCCAAATTAGCTAAGTCTCTTGAAAAAGTAGTTTTTAGAATTTATCTAGTAGTTGGATATTTCCAAAAGAGGATAAAGTTAGTTTGCTAAAAATTTTGGAAATAATCAGCAAACAAACACATTATTACATTAACATGCTTTCAAAGAGCATTTTTAGAGCAGGACATAGTGGCACACCCTGTAGTCCTGGTTACTTGGGAGGCTGAGGCAAGACGAATGCCAAGCCCAGGAGTTTGAGGCCAACATGGACAACATAGCAAGACTCCATCTTTAAAAAAAAAAAGAAAAAGGGCATTTTTAGTCTCCAAATAATCACGTACTCAACTGTTTTCTAACAGAAATAGCAAGGTATTCTGAATCTAGATCTAGATCTTTAAAATCGGTTTCCTTTCTCGTTTCTCCTCTTAAACTTCCTTATTTTATTGCATATAATCAAATGCAATAATATTAATACAATATTATTAGAAGTAGAATTTATTTTTTCACTTCTAAATTATTTACTATTTTATAATTTGGTGACTCATTCTTTTACAAGTCTTTAAGAACTTTCTGGATCAGTGACTATGTCAAAATCTGTAAAGAAAACCTTTATCTACCATTTTTAAAAATAACTAAACCATAATTCTTCAGAGTAAATATTTTATTTTATTTTTTATTTTTTTTTTATTGTTTGTTGTTTATAGGGGTACAGGTGTTTAGGTTACGTATGATGCCCTTGCCCCCCCTTCCCCCCAAGTCCCAGTCCCAAGCATGTCCATCTCTCGGAGGGTGCGCTTTTTAAACTAAAGCAGTTATGTTTTTGTCAGGTGATAAGAAGCTTTGCTCCTTGGGATCTTCTACATCACACAGTATTTTTACAAACTCATTTTTAGAGTGCATATCAGCTCATATGGTTTTGTAAATCAATTTGTCCTGCTTTGCCATGAAGAAAAACACTTTATCAAGGCATCTTTTTGGATTGTTCAACAGAAATAAAAAAAAAAAAAGAAATGAAATAACTAACTTGTATAGACAGCTTTGATTTTCTTAGATAGTATTTTATAAATTCCCCAAACAAAGAGCCAAAGCCCCAAGGAGAGGCAGCAGTATAAACCTTAAAAAAAAAAAATTGTTTCTTAGGTCTTAGCTACAGAAGTTCTCTTTAATGATCCATAAGTGAATTGCATGAAATAGTCGAAGCTCTTGGATTCATATACATTATCCTTCCATTTGAAAGAACAAGCTAAAGAATGCTAATTAAGTTAGACTGAGATGGCTATTTGGAAATACCAGGAATAAATAAATCCTTTTCTATGGTGCCTACAACTTTATCACTCTGATGTATTAGTTTTATAATTACTAAATTGGCAAAGAGCAATGGAAATATTCAGTTTACTGATTTTGTCCTAAGGCAAATTTTATAATTTTCTTCCAAAGGGAAAACTTCTCTTTCAAATGGTTATCCCATCAACAAGTCAGAACCACTTTACACATCATTAATTGCTGCACAGCCCAGAAATTATCAGAGTGCTATATACATTATGGTTTCATCATGGCTCATATGCTTATAAAGCATCATTCATTGGAAAAGCTTGTCACATCTTACCAATATCCTCCCTACAATAGGCTTGTAAAAACGAGCATACTTTGTATAATTATATTCTGCCTATGCCAAAGAAGATTCTGAGTGGCATTGCTCGTAACAATCAACTTCCTTCCAATCTCCTTAAAGTTGAAGGTAGAATCCCAGATTTAGGATTCCCCTTATTTAAGCTTTCCATGAATTTGAGGATGATTTTTCATAGCTCTCTTTGGCATGAATACAATATCTCAATATTAACTCCAAAAAGCATTTGGCTCAAAGAGGGACCCCTTCCCCATAATTCAAAGAAACTAAGTTTTAAAATCGTGACAGGTTGTTGACGAAATTATTTTATACAAGACTCAGTTCAGGGTTCAAAGGTATTTAAGGTAACATAGTTGATGCAACATCAATTTTCAATCAATAAAAAACAGATTATCATTTCAATGAAAAGTAAGAATGCAAACGACCTTCCCAGGAAGAGAGAATGGCACCAGCTAGTGCTAGAATGGATGGTGGAAAAAAACAAATTGGGTCTTTTGTGGTACCACTGCTGTTACACATTCCCAAAAATCTTCAAGTTGGATAAAGGCACTGCTGACACTCACCAAAGCATCTGAGGCTTCCAATGGAATGATTTCAGAATAACCTATTAATTTAGAGACCACTCTTCAATACCTATGAACAGGCATACACAATTCCCTCAAGAATTGACCAGAATGCCTATTCTGAACATAGTAGAGCATAATGAAGGCACTGTGGAAAGTATCTTATGCTTACTAAAGTGCCACATCAAAAATCCTCATTAAAAATCAGCTGCATAAAGCAGTGACTGTTTAACTTATAAAAAGAAAACTTACATTTTGGAAGGAGTAACTATTGATTGCTTTAAAGTCCGGGTCTCCTAGTATTTACAAGTTTCTTTATTGATCATTAATTGCTTCCACATTGCTTGCGCCATGTATGCTGGCTGTCCCCACCTCCAAAGCAGGCGCCATGTCTTTATCAGTCTATCCCCAACAATGCTCAGCTCGTAGTCTTTCATTTATTTGCTGAATTGACCTAAGAGTGCATAGTAAAGCTTTAGTGTTTCATTTTTCAATTGGTAGTACCTTAGCCAGAAGTTCTGATTGGAGATTTGAAAAATCATTTTCAAAATTAAAGCTGAACCAAATTTTTAGGAGAAAAAAGCATGTGACACAAACCAAGAAACGGTAATGATTTATTATTTGCTGGGTTCTTACAAAATGAAGAAGTCACTTTATACAGTTAAGTCTCTCTCTTTGCAAAAGTGCCTTGGCCTTGAAGGATAATATTTATATTTTCGTGGTTTGTTTGTGTTCTACAATGGCAACCAAACTTGGCATTACTAGTTGCTCAGAAAGAGCAAGCCCTTGTAGCTATTTTTAAAATCACTGTAAATGAGCTTTCCAAAGACACAGTAGGTTAAAGTCTTTATATGGGGCTGGGGGAACTCATTATCTTTATCAAAGGACTGATCCTCAAAAATGTATCAACTTAGAACAGATATGTCATAAGGGATGACAATGGCTGTGTACCAACAGTAGCCCTTTCCATTTCTAACAGGCAAAACTGAAGCAAACAAAAACAAAACTCTCTTTTAAAACACAGGTTCATTAGCTTTGGAATATCTTTCAATAATAACAATTAAATAGGCTGGGCGTGGTGGCTCACACCTGTAATCCTAGCACTCTGGGAGGCCAAGGCAGGAGGATTGCTTGAGGCCAGGAGTTCAAGACCATCCTGAGTGAGAACATCTCTACAAAAAACAGAAAAATTAGCTGGGCATGGTGGCACACACCTGTAGTCCCACCTATGCAGGAGGCTGAGGCAAAGAATCGCTTGAGCCTAGGAGTTTAAGGTTGCAGTGACCTGCGATGTCCCACTACACTCTGGCCCAGGTGACAGAGTGAGACTCTGTCTCAAAAAAATAAAATAAATAATAATAATCACAATTAAATAAAGTCTAATTATATAATTCCTAATTTAATGTCAAAATAACTATTATAAAAGATTTCATAATTTTATCTGTATCTGAAATAGTTCTTCAATGTTTTCAAGATTTAGTATTGATTTAACAATTAATATTATTTCCCATCTCATCATTTTAATAAAATTATAAAAAGATAGGTTATATTGAAAACATTATTTCCAAAATCTCAGGAGAGATTCTTGAGACTGATTAAACGGCACCTTTGTCTACTCTTAAAACATTATTTCCAAAATCTCAGGAGAGATTCTTGAGACTGATTAAACGGCACCTTTGTCTACTCTTAAAAGCTCCACAGCAGGAGTATAGTAAGCACATCTTTTAAAATTTATAGGTTTTAAAAAAATAAAAAACAAACTTTACCACAGTCTTGGAGATTGTCAAAGTTGTTGCAAACCAAAATTGAGAACCATAGTCTTACATCCACCCACCCCACACACACATGCACAACAAAACTAGAATTCAGTTTCATTTGAAGAATGGGTCATACTCCAGAAATAGATCAACAGTTTCTAGGTTGCTATTTATGGAGGGTTTTTTTTTTTAAAAATCCTCTCTACCTCTTCTCTGAACACTCTATCTTATGTGCTAATAAAAAGAAATCATCAAATCCCATGAGCCCACGACTCACTCAGACAATTCACTGTCAAGAGCCATGGCCTGGGTCAGTGCCACCCTGGAAGATCTGACCTATGATGGACCTCTTCAGCAGTGGGGAACAGGTGGTTTGCTAACGAACACACTGATTCCCCTCTTGGGCTCCCTCTTTCCTTCCCCTTCAGTTGAACTGGCTACCAAGCATCTTGGTAGGCGAAGATGCTTTCAAAGACATGTCTACGTTCTCTAGGAGCAATGGGCAGAATTAGTAGTTGGGAGAAAGTCCAGTTTAGGAATAAGAAGAACTCTGAAGCAATGACTGAGATAGGTAATGCCCAAGGAGCCGTCAAATGTAGAATGTTATTTCAAATTTTTGCTGAGACCTGTAGCATTAATGAAACCAAATGACCAGAGAAGGCCCAGCATCATTTGGGCCTGCCAAAGGAATCATGCATCTCTGGTGGAGTAAACCAGAAATTCAGGAGAAAGAAGGTTAAATACCAAGGTATTGGCTTCAAGAATTAAAAATATCTAGGGTGTGAAGACATGAGAACCCAAGAGGATGGCGATTTTCATTGTGAGGAGTTTCAAACCTTTTTCATTAATAATGTCCATGACCCTCCAAAATCCATCCACGATGGTGCTGGGGTCAAGACCTACTGCATTTATTTCTATTTGGATGGGCCTTAAAACTGACCACACATTATATATTCTCCGAGACTTCCTGAATATATTAAATAACAGGAAGATTCCACTAATTCAGATAAAAATGGCAAAAATAAAAGGGTACATTCAAGAGTTATTGAGTTAAAAGAAATAATTTTTCTTCTGCATATTATTCTAATATCAATCTTAAATAAAGGAAAATTCAGCCTGAATCTAAAATGTTTCAAATCAAGTGGAGGAAAGCATTATCTAAACAGGAAGAATGGGCAAGGGATCATCCAAAAATCAACCTCAAAGTTTCTGTTAACATTTAGTTTTAATAAATGATGGGTTTTTTTTCCCTAGTGCTAACCCTCTTCATATACCACATTCACTTATCTAGCAGTATAGACAAAGGGGAAAGAATAATATAGAGAAATATTACTTTCAATCTAATTTTCCATAAAGAATACAATATACAACCTCATAAAATATTGAGGTTTCTGTTTGTGTAATTTCATTTCTGTTTTTAAGTTTTAAAAAAGTCTATAATTCTAACTCACAGTTACATATTAGTATTTTTTCCATGAAATCAATAGCCAGCTTTTCCACCAGCCAGATTTTGAAATTTTTATTTCAGCATCTGGTGCCTTCCATCTAGCTTCTGATATTGTTTAATGAAATGAAGATTCACTAGGTCTACTGCCAATATTTGTCTACATCTGTGAATTAATCACCCTAAGTGTGGCCTAGGTTGTTTTATGCTATCAACAGCTGCGGTCTCCTTTTTTAGATTTCCCTGCAAATTCCACAAACCCATATGGCTACTGAGAGGTCTTCTAAAATTGCTACTTTTCTTAGAAAATTGCCATGTTTGGTTTATATAAACATTTCATTCATTCAAGCCATTCATTTACTCATTCAGCCAATGTTCATTAAATACAGACCAGGGTTGGGCACTCAACTATTTATTAAGCACAAAACACTTAAAAATACCTCCATTTGGGTGTCTCACCTAATGGGTCTATGTACATTAAAATGTATCTGAGTTGTCCAGCAACTATGGTGGTGCTGTAAGAGTTCAGTTGTACCAAATTCAAAAGTTAGTTGTGCATCCTGTTTATTAAGTCCAACAAACCATATAACAAGATGAGGAAACAGAAGAGAATTATCTCATTCAATATAAAAGTAAAAATTCACCACTGGATAATAACTGAGTTAAAAATTGTAGTAAAAAAAGTCCTTAGCACCAAAAGTAGTAATCATCCAATTACTTTCAGAATGCATTACTTTCCCCAACTTCTATCAAAAATAAGAGGAATTTATTTTAAGGAAAGTGTTCACTTAACCAATGTCTTAGCAACCAATGACAGGTAGGTAAACCATTGAAAAAGTTTGTCCAAGTCAGTTGGTCATCTTCATGAAGGCAAATCTTGCTTGACTCATCAGTAAAGAATTTTAAGGAATTTCTTCTGAAAGACAATTCAACTCTCAATCAGTAGGTATTTGCTAATTGATCAATTATTGGTACTAAATTCTGGTATGCATATTTGAAATAAAATTGTACGTATCTTATCACATAAGAATCCAATACAAAGTAGATAATATAAACTTCTGTTTATTCCATTTCCCCTACATTTAGTCATCATCCATTTGCTCTATCAGCAGACAATGCGCCAGACACACTAAGTACTAACCACTTAGAGATACTGCAATGAAGCTCACATTTCCTTATCTCTTCTAATCAAAATTCTACCTGTTCTTAAAGGTATGAATCCTGAGATTTTTCTCAGCACTTCAGTCCAAAAGTGACCACTTTCCTCTTTGAACTTTCAGAGCACTTATTTGACATTTACATTACCAATTCATTTGAACAAAATAGTTTAATCCCCATTATGATACAGGATACTCTATCAGGAATTTCAGCCTGAAATGACTAGATTAATCAATGCCCTTGGAAATATGTAGTAGAGTAACTGACTTGTTTTGCTATTTGTCTTGTAATATTAAGACAAATGTTCTGTCTTGCCACCAAGATTGTAAACCTTGAATGATATGAACTGCATATTATATTACTTTATAAAATCTCCACAGTTCCTGATACGGTATGCTACTTAGAATTGGTATTCAAATAGGTGATGATGATAACTGAAACTAAGATATATTGAAAATTCATTATTAATATTTTTAAGTGCCTTGCATATATTATCAGCTTTTTATGCTGACCACAGTATCTTCAATAGCTAAAACCAGAACCAGGCAAATAGTAGATACCAACAGAACTTTCTGCAATGAAGGAAATGGCCAAAGAAAGATGTTTTAAATTTTACTGGCAGAAACATTTAAGCAATATTAGCTCACAAATTATTCATTTATATCTTCTCTATCAGAGAAAATACAGGGTAGTGTGTACCAGCCAGGAAAACGTGGTGACAATATTTTTTGAATCACACCTGGTCAATCTTGAGGTTGGTTTCTGCCGCTGGTCCTCTCACCCCTGCCTCCCACTCTGTACCTCCCAAATTTGATGAAAGAAAATGAAACATCCCCAACAGCTCATCTCTTTTCTCTCCCATTTATAGAAAAGGCAAAATTAGCTCTTTAGCAAGAGTCAGTGAAAGTAAAAATAAGCCCACTTCAGAGGCAGGCTTTCCCTTCCAGTTTCTTCACTCCATAAACACTCCACATCCTCCCTCCACACTCACTCCCACCTCCCCAACAAGTAGATGAAGCTGTTTTCTCAGAATAAAATCTTTCTAGTTCTGAATTATAATGTGTGATTGACATGTATCATCAGATGACATAATATGGCCCTTGGGTTCTTTTTCAGTTATGAAGTTGAAAAAGGATCAAATTTCCTTGATCTTCATTCCCATAACACCTATAAAATGTGTGAAGCTAAACATGCAAAGCAATTCAGTAGAATATATTCTTATCATAGAGTCCTGAACCAGACACCTAAACGTGATCATGTTCTGGAGGTGTATTAGTAAGCTTAAGGAAAAGCCACTGGATTGGCATTTGGTATGGCTTACATGGAAACAAATCCTATTTTCTAATCCACTCTCAATTTTGTTTGATTGGTTTAAGTCCTACATGCCTTTTTAAAAGCAGAACTGAATGAGCTAGAAAGTAAATCACAAAACTCTCTCAAAGTAGTATATAACCTGCAGCTTATAAATCTCTGCAGAGTCATGGAGTCATAAGTAGCTCAAAAAGCTCAAGGAACTACACCAAGCAATCATGCTAGTTTAAATTAAATTATCTTGACCATTTATGTCTTATTTTTCAAATGTATATAAAAGCAGTTGTGATTGATAATGCAAGAAATTATGGATTTGCATTATTTTATTCATTAACATATTAACATTATAATTATACTTTAAGAGATATGCAACCAATATTCTAGGACTGCTTGCAACTCCAACAACCTTGGTCCAAATTGTGCCATTTCTCAGACAGCACTTATTGGAAATTATAGCTTCTAGTTTTCACTTTTCTTTCTGGGAAGTAGTGAAGATGAAGAGAAAGGAAAAGAAAGGCAAGAGTAGAAAAAAAGGAAGAGAGCAGCGGAGAGGGAAAGGAAGAAAATAGAAGAGACAATGAAATAAGGAAGAAAAGGCAAAGAAAGGAAAGGCGGAGAGGGAGGGAAGGAGAGAGGAGAAGAAAGGGACGCTTGAAAATTGATGAAGACAACTTTATCTGATTCCATTTACATATACTGCAAAACCTAACGTCATGAACCTAATCTAGTTTTTAATTTTGTGGTTTGGTTGTAGAGGAGGATTTATATGGATTTAGCTGAACGGTATTTGCAAAGCTCACTATTTACATGTCAAAAAGAAAGAGAGATGCAGTTTTTAAAAGTGTCATGTGTTCCTTCGTTCTTTCAGATTCAGATAAATGACAAAAATACCTGACAATCGTGAATTAAGAAGAATCACTAGTCAATTTGTAGAGCCACCTACTCTAAATTCTCTATACCCTTTTTACAAAATGCATCTATCGCAAATGAAAAACAATAGAAACTAAAGCACATAACTAAGTCATTATGGCATACACAGAGTTTTTATTTGATTCTAAAAATAATAGTTGATTATAGTACATATGATAATAAATGTTCTCTAGTAAGAATTAAAACCATTAATTTTAATTGAAACTCTATTCATTTTTAATTAGAACTGCTTGCAATGCAATGAGTTAATGAAATAAAACATAAAGTTAGATCTAGAATCTAAATATCCAAGCTCATTTTCAGATACTAGGAAGAGTTTCATGAGTAATCAGGCTCTACCTGGAATTTTCTATTCCTGAAGGAAGATGGGAGTACCTGGCAAACTATGGTAGAATTCATCTAAATCTTTCTTATGGGTGTGAGATAGTGATGAAACTAGTGACCACGGAGATAATCTAGTACATGAATATGCTATTATTAAATGAACTCCGACCACAAGAACAGCCTTACCGATGAGATATACAAGCAGGCCACCACTCTTGCCTCAAGGTACTCTTGCAACAGCAACTGATCATTCCAAATCTTAACTGATATGTAATCTATAGAAAATTTCTGAGCCTCAGTTTCCTCAGCTGTAAAATTGGAATAATAGGCATTTTCTAGTACTGCTTTGAGCATTAAACACAACTTTGTATATATTTATATACATCTGCATGTATACATACAGATACATATATGACAAAGTGAAAGGGAAGGCATCCCATAAATGTAGTTATTGCAATTAGTAGTAATCAAATAATTTCAGTACAGGATTATAGGTGTTATAATAAAAATATGTACTATATACTATAGTGGCACATGGAAGAAACAATCTGTTCTACCTGAAGTGGGGTATAGACTATCAAGGGGTCACAGAGAAACAACCTTAGGACTCAAAGGAGAAGCATGAATCTAAATCAGGTGACTAAAGTAGGAAATAATATGTTATTCCAAAGGAAAAACATGTGCAAATACATATATGAAGACATGAAACACCAAGGTAGAATAACAGAAGGCAAGCAGTTGGGTATTGTGGAATGAGAAGGAGTTTAGATTTAGAAAGCTAACCACAAATATTTGTTGAACGCCTTTATTATAGACATTGTTATTTCACCTAAGATACAGTGGTGAACAACACTGATGTGGTATAAGCCATGATGGAGCATACAGCCTAGCATAGAAGATCAATATGAATAAACAATTATAAATAATAATTTCAAGCATATAAAATGCTATGGAGAATAGCTAACATTTATAGAAAATGTACTATGCAAAGCATTTTACATACATCATGGAATTGTCCTCATTTTATAGAAAATTAAGGCATACAAAGGTTAAGAAACATGGACAGTCTGAATCCAAGGCCAGCACTTTTAACTACTATGCAATACTTTCTCAAAAAAAAAAAATACAGCATAATCATCATACCAAATTGTTCTTTTTTAATCTCGTGGGTAGCAGTGCAGGTGATAAATTAGAAAGGAATAAAACTGGAGAGTAAATAAAAACAGAGAGTACTGCAACAGTCCAAGCAAGAGAAGAGAGTAGATTTTAGGTGCTCTTGCCACAAAAAAATGGAGGAGAGGTAACCATGTGAGATGATGGATAGGTTATGTTGCTTCACTATAATAACTACTAGGTATATCAAAACATCCTGTTGTACACCTTACATATATACACTTAAACTATCATTAAAGTTACAAAAGAAAAAAAAGACTAAGTGAGAAGCGATTAGGACTAGAACTAAGTACGTTTAGTAAGAATGAGAGAAGAAAATAGATTCGTGAGATACTGAGGTAAAAGCAACAAGACATCACAAGTGACTAGATTCGGTCGGAAAAGGAAAAGCCTAAGATCACTACCACAGAGGCCAGGCCACCAAGCACTTTCATAACTGAAGTCTTTCACTTAAAAAAAAAGATTTTGAAATCTCTGAAGTATTTCAATAAAAAAATAAAATACTTAATTGACTTTTCGTTTTGCACATACATATGTTACTCATTTGGTCCTAAGAATGTCTTGACTATACACAAAAAATAATGAGGAATGAATCTGCAATCTGATAATTAAAAACAAAAATTAATTAGTTGCTGTCTAGTTTATCAAATGATAGGTGTAAAATTTCAGACCAATCTTCAGAAGAAAATTTTGAGGTATTATGTGAATAGCCATCTAACTCATAACCAAATATCCAAATTATTCATATACAGCACCAGCCAGCCAGACGAGCCTTAGCATGTAAATGATTTTCAACATGCATTTAAAATTTCAATATGAAAATGTTAAAGAGTAAAATACAGTGTATTCCGCCTTCTGTTTGGTGTTTTGGTCAAACTTGTTTAAAAAATGACATCAAATAAAAATCCTAAAAGTGTCTTTTTTATTCAAACTATATAATAAGTAAACTATTAAGCGAATATTTTTACCTGTAATGCATTCACTATAGTTAGAAATACATACCAAACTTACATGTGAAATTTTATTTTAGACAGATTGCTGTTTTAATCAATGCGATTATTATCCTTGTGTCATCACCAATGATGATGACACTGGACTAAGAGTTCAGTGGGGTCTGAGGCTGAAAAGATTGGGAGAGAAGGTAGAGGAGAGAAGGTGGGTTGTAAAAGTTTGTCAGTAGAATCATCAAAGTAAAGAAGAAAGAGAAAGCACAGGAACCAGGAAGTGGAATCAAGGTCGTAAAGCACACAGTAGCTGATGAGTGCACTTGCTCAGACCTCTCAGACATTTTAGTCTTGGGACTCCTCTACGCTCTTGAAAATTACTGAGTAGGGTTTGATTTATATGGGTTATATCCATTGGTAGTCACCATTTGTGATATTAAAACAGAAATTTTGGAAATATATATTAATTCATTTAAAAACAATAATGAAAACATAACATGTTAACACAAATGGTTATGAAAAAAAACTTATTTTCCAAAAAAAAAGAATTATAAAGAAGAGTATCATTGTTTTACATTTCTGCAAATTTTTTTAAATGTCTGGCTTATTACAAGACAACTGGATTCTCATCTCTCTCTCTGCATTCAATCTGTTTTTATGTAATATTTTGTGTAACCTCTGTATACCCATAAGAGAATAGAGAGTTCAAAAGGCCAATGAGTTATTATGAAAATAGTTTTAACTTCATAGACTCCCTTGACAGGGCCTTGAGGACCCCACGGGATCCCAGGACCACACTTAGAAAATAACTGCATAACTGCATTAGACAAATACATTTTAAAAGCTGACAGATGAAGGTGATTTGCAGACAAGGATAAAAACATAGCCAACACGCAGGGTTACTCAGCTTATAAGTCTATAAATTCTGGGCTTCAATAGAACTAGAATTGTAATTGGGCCAAGCCCATAGAGACAATTATCCATTATCCTATTTCCAAATGTAAATATAGAGTCAACTCTATGGAATCTCCTCCAGGTGATCATGGAATTATAAGCACCAGCAGGGAAAAACTGCTTTTGCGTGCATAAAACAAAGATTGTACTGACAAGCCAATAATAAAATCTACTGAAACAATTACATAATCAAGATTAGGTCATGGCTTCACTTCATTACAATAATTATGGTAAGATAATAGAAAGCATTGCTGAGGGACAGCTCTCTTTCCTGAAGAGCTATAAAAATAAAGTGGATATCCACATATTTAGAACAGTGTGAAGAGACTCCTTTCTGGAGACAGAGAACAAACCAAAAGCCTCCCCCAGACTTACAAGTCCCTGAGCATTTTTATCCCATTGAAATGGGCTCTGATCATCTAACATTTCCCCCTTTACACACTTTTCTACTTCATGTATAATAATTGCTATAAATTGTCTCCATTTACAGTTCTTTTTTTCTCTTAATTCTTCTCTTTTCCATGGCTTTTTGTTCCAATTCCAGCCCTACTCTTATTCTTGTTTAATCAATTACTTTCACTGTTCCCGACACCTTTCTGTATATCCACATGTGAGTTTTTATTTTGAAATACATAAATCTTGTGCATTTTAAAGATAACAGCAACCCAAACTATGAATAAGCGAAAGGGGAGGAGAAAAAACACACAATGACTTCAAACGGCAAAAAATTTGAAATAGACACTTGCACACTACTTTGAGGGCAAAAGCATTTTCAAGTTATCACAATACTTTATGTTCTGCTTGTTATCATCAACCACCCACTTGTTCTCTCTGAATCTATAAGCCATGGGGAGGGAAAAACAATGATAAATCGAAACTTGCCCTGGATGAATACAGGTAAACGACTTGGTAAAGATACCAAAAAAATAAATAAATAAGAAGGTGGTAAATTAAGGCCTTTTATCTTTGAAAAAGAAGATATCAAGGAATGGAGTTTAACTCTTGTATAATACAGCCAGTTAAAGCTTTCTAAATCAGCCGAGGGCTGTAGCTAAGCAACATGATTCTTCACTGTGCTCAAAAAGGGGGCTGCCAAGCATCAGTAGCCTCATTTCTCACTGAAAGCTTTGACAAGTTTCCACCATATTTTATATAATTGTAGCAGAGGGAGTGCCAGATTAGATCTGATTTGCTGTCATAAAGGGATTTTTTCCCACATCAGCTAATGATGCAAAGCTATATTTAACCCCCAAAAAGTCACCCTCAGGCACTCACTGTATATTCTGATTGCTTCTCATATCTAGAATTGGACAAGTAGCAATTTTTATGCTACTGAATATGACAAAAGCAAAGGTTTAATAGGTAGGGGTTTTTTTTTTTTTCCCTGATTGGCTCCATTATAAATTTAGCTACATATTCCAAATCTGTTCCCTAACTTCATATTTCATCAGATGTTCTCTCACTGAATTGAAAAGATCAAGAAAGCCTGGTACTTTGAGTTCATATCCATTGGTGTATGCAAGTCAATTCTCTTTCCCAGCCTACTGTTGCCCAGCTCTGCATAAGCTGTAGATTTCCAGCCTTCAAACTCAACCTCACCCTGATCCCTAGGCCACAGAGAAGCTTTGCAGAATTTTAGGTGTTTTTGTCTTCAGCAATGGTTACAATTCAAAATTTACTGATATATTACCATAAATGTAGTGGATCCCCTCATCATCACTGTACACAGTGAGCTGCAATCCTACATAATGACCTTTGTTTTATTCCATTGTGATTTGTGTTCTAATTCTCTGCTAGGAGTGGGCACCTCCCCTTAACACCAGCGTCTTAGCTCATGTCCAAACTATGTGTACAGCCCTCACCAACCTCTGTCCAACACAATGGATCTTATCCCTTGGGTCCTGTTTCAAACTGGACATTACTACCATCCCAAGTCACTGTCATACACTGAACCAAAAATATCATCACTGGCAAGAAACTTCAGCTACCACCACTCACAAACCCACAAGATGGGGTCCCTTATGTGTTGATCCTAACCCAGATTTGTGTGAGAGTTTGCCACACCCTCTTGGAAATTTGTTTTGGCTACACAAGAGCTAGATCAGTTCTTCCTGATTGGTCCCCAACTAATTTCCCACATAAGATTCCATAATGACTCTTGGCTGAGCTCCCACAGGTCGAACCACAAGATTAACAATATCAGCCATGGGCTACTACTCATCAGTGACTCTTTTTCCAAACGACCATTGATCATCTGTACTACCTTCCTATAGTTTAAATTCCTGAACTACCATACTAGTTTTATGACCTTGGTCAAGTTAATTAAACACTCTTAGTCTTAGTTTCCTCATTTAGAAAACAGGCATAACAATAGTATTTATATCACAGGGTATTTAAGTATTAAATGAATATGACTTTATTATTATTAAATAATTATTTTCTTATACAGATATTGATAAACTTTGTATCAATGGGACGCCTTGCTTTGGGGTCTCATGGTCTCCTCAGGCTTGAGCAAGAGAAAACTTAGTTACTAAAAACAACAGCCTAGCAAATTTTATCAAAAGTGCCTTTACCTATACCACTCATGAATAAGATTTGGTGAGATTTCTATTTTTTTTATATATTTTATATAGTCCAGAAAGGTCATAAAGCAGAAACCTGATTGGTCTCCACCATTAAATCAAGACTTAATGGTTTTATATCTCAGATAGACAGATATATAACTCCTTTGTACATTCTAATTCAAATACATCAAAGGTCCTAACACTAGATCAAAGGTTTAAGAAGGTTGGTAATACAATCTAGTGACATGGAACGTATACAAAGGAATGTCATTCAGGAGCGACACCAACACCATGACCTTGTCATAGCTGGAAAACGGGTTTATCTTCTACTCTAGCTGATCCTTGATAAGCGAAAGAGGCAAATTAGATTTTCTTTATAAAAATCAATGGTGCCCCCTATATCGCCCATTTTCTGGCTCAGATTATCTAAAATTTGCAATCTAATGTCAGCTAAACATCTTTTGGCTTTTTAATCTCACTTTCATCAAAATTTATCAGTTCTGCATTACCATCCCAAAAGTGCTTAATGGGTAACTGGAAATCTAATCCTATAAGAAGGCAGCAATGCTGAATAATAGTTTGCCTTATTGTCATCCCAGAAAAAAGTCAGAAAATCTCAGGTTTGGCAGAAATAAGCACACAAAATGTGAGAATTCGAGGTACTTCCAATATAAGGACAATGAGAGTGTTCTTTTGGATGGAAAAACATTTTAGTGGTTCCCTTTACAGTATAATAGAAGTATATAATATTAGAGTTCCAGAAAAACTTAAAGAGGTGTTTAGTATAACTATATAGCCAATATCACATGCGGTTTTAATGAGCCCCACAAAATTGTCATGTGGTACCTTTCGCTGCTGAAAATACCAAGGCCTACAGCATCCTCACCAAGTGGTCGTCCTGGCAATGTGTAATTGAATAACTCTGACATTCAAATTTACAATCTCCTGTTTAAAAATGTATATTCAACTTTTGAACAATTCTGATTGCTTAAAAGTTCCATTACATTAAACTAAACATAACCTTCTGCAGTTCCTGTTGGTTTACCAATAAGTCCTAGCCCCTGGGTCCCTTGAGAAAAAGTATAAGTATCCACATAACAGCAATTTTGATTTTTGAAGACAGTTATCAGATGATCCATGAGTCTTGTCTTTCCTGGAAGAACATCCCAAATGTCTTTGATTCCTCAAAAAACAAGGTTTCAAAGTCTATAGTAATACAAATTTTCTCTTCTGAAGGTGTTCCACTTTGTCTATATACATTTTAATTTATGAGAACTGAACTTGTCATACAATGTCAGGTATTTTCTGCTAAGTTTAGAATACCCTGAGATATAAACCTCCCCAGATCTAGAGAGCTAAGACAAAGTTGAATTTGCTATTGCTTTGCAACCACACTATACTGCTGACTCATACTGAACTTTCAGTTATTCTCCCAACCAAATACTGTTAATGTGTGCTGGAACTAAACCACATCATTCTCCCTATGCTTGAAAAGATAGGGTTTTTGATTCACATTCAGGATCTTACCTTTGGTCCTATTAAGTTTCATCCTGATAGGGTTGTCCATTTCTCCAACCCAGAAATATCTTTTTAGGTTCTGATTTTAACTTTCAATTTGTTATTCTTAACTACTTGTCTCTCATATCATTATTCAAAGAATTAATGAACATTCTGACCAGCACAAAGCTCCAAATAAAGCCTATAACAACCTTCTCTGAAAGTTTACATTAATCCATTCAATCATTTCCTAATGTACAGCCTTAGACACAAATCCAGAGCCTATGGGAACTTTAATTCCTCTCTTCACTGAGAGAGATGCTGGATTTTCACAGGAATTACTTTACATAATGCCCAACACCAAGTCTAAAGCAGCACCTGACACAGGGCAACATCCCATAATCTCTGCTACCCAATTTCCAAAGTTAAATAAAGTTTTTAATCTAAAACAACCCATACGTGCTCACTACTAAGTCTAAATGAATTTATCTGGTTATGTATTTCCCAGAAAATAACAATAAGTATAAGATAGTAGTAAAAGAAACACAGATCTAGAATCAGACAAATCTAGATTCTAATTTAAGGTCTACCAACTACTAATTGTGCGATTTTAAGTAAGTTATTTAACCTCTCTAGGCCTAGATTTCTTATTAGTAAAATGGGGACTATAAGGATTAAATTATTACATATAAAGCACATAGAACAATTCTTGGTCCAAATCAAGCACTATTAAGTACTTGTAGCCATTAGTAGCATTAATAATAAACAGCTTTATTTTTTAAATTTTGATAAATTCTAGTAAGCTGAAATAACAGAAAAAGTGAAACCCATCCACAGTGTTTATTGCTGATTCATCCATTTCCTTCTTGTAACCTTCGACTTGGAGATTTGTATTTGCATTTATTTTATTTTGAGGATATTTATTCTTATCCTCACTGTGAGCCAAAAAGCAACAAATCTGCCACCTTCTCACAGATATGCTCAAGGTTCTTCCGATTGCCTCTTTCTCCACGTTCATCCCAGCTCCATACAAGTTCTAGATAGAGGCACCACTAACATTTACACGACAGACAGATTTTTCTTTTGGGGCTGCATATGCCCTCTTGCCTTTAATCCACCCACCTTGCACAAACTGTGAACTAGCTTATACAGATCACCCTGCACACATTTCCACAGTTATGAATTTCACTTCTCAAAATTAAAAGAACTCATTTTCAGGAAAAAAAAAAATTTGTTGGCTACTTCTTACCAAGCCTCTACTCACCTATTAAATACATTCCAGAAAGACTTTCTCACATTACAGCACTTTTCTCTATGTCCCCAAATTCTTACCAATCCTTAAACCGTACTGCAGAACCTGCTTCTTTTCTTTAATATATATCATGGCTATCATTCTATATCAATGAATGAATTATATTCATATAAAATAGCAATACAGTATTATATTTTTTGAATGCATTATAATTCATTTAACCAATTCTTTATTGTTGTGTATTTGTTTCCAAATGTTTACAACACATAATATTGTGATGAGTAATCTAGTATATATATATTTATGACAATTTTAGAATATTTCCTTAGATAAATTAAAGTAGAAAAAAAGAAAAGGTAGAATAAAGAAGTATATACTTTTTGATGCTGATACATTTTTTACCATATTGCCAGAAAGTTTAACAATTTGCATCCCTAACAATAACACATGAGAATATCCTCACCAATACTAAGTATGATATTTTGTTTTGCTGTTTGCAAATCCAATAGGTAAATTCCTATACTTCTGGAAGATGTGTGAAGATTTACCTTTTATGATAGAGATCTTTCATTCCAGTATCTCAGAAATTAATGTATGACATTTTAGTCCCTTAGCTAATTTTGTACTTTAAAAAGTTAGTCAACTGATACATTTTAAAAGTTCCCTGGTTCCCTCCAGAATGAAATGATTTCTTATAAATTATAAATTTCTTCTTCTTTTTCACCATGTATCCCCCAGCCCCTAAAACAGTACTTGGTATATAGCAGGTCCTAATAAATGTACATTTCATGAATGAAAAAAAAGGAATTTGAATTAATCTATTAGGAAAAGTACCCCATGGAAAATTTTAAAAATCTTAATCACAACAATAAGAAGAATTACTAAAAATAATAGTTCTGTAAACTTCTAAAGTGCATCTCAAACAGAGAAGCCTAGTACACTAATTAGATATGAATAGACCAAAGTCAGAACTGGGTTGTATGAGACCGTGTTAGAAACAGTGGTGTAGGATTTAATCAGAACACAAGACACAAACCTGCTTACAACTCTCCATAGGAAAGATGTACAGTGTTCTAATAGTGAAGGAGATGTCATCGTTTAATGTCATCAAGAGTTTTCTACTACAGATTCTCTTTCCCCCAACCACAAGATGGCGATAGCCACTGGTTCAGTTGCTGAAAATGTAAAATAGCCACAGCTTTCCCTTAATTGACTTATTAGGCAACCAAGTACAGTGGTTTCAGAATAGTGATTTCTAATCCTAATTTTGGAACAACTCCAGAATCTCTAATCCAAAAAACTCTCAAGAGGAGAGTGAAAAACCTCAGAAAAATACAGTTCCTATTAATTTCAGAAAGAAGGATTATGTAACAAACTCAAACAAGTTAGGGCTTCACACTCCAAAAACAAATGAGGATCCACATAGTGATGGTAGGGCCCCTTTTGACTAAGCCTGGGAAAGCAAGGACACTTGACTGACACAGAGCATATTTAGCCTAGAAAAAAGACGACTTAGGAAATAGCTGACAGCAGTCTTCAAATATCTGATGGCTACCATTGAAAGGAAAAAAATTTAATTTTATTTGCGGCAATTCCAGTAGAAGAAATCGAAAGCAATGCTATATATTATTGGGAGGCCAGCTAACAACAGAGTGGGATTAATTCAGCACAGTATCAGGCACTGTGCTAGGCACGAATGAACACCTGATCATTGTCCTACATTCCAATAGGAGAGTGTGACTTTACATTAAATCACCACATTTTATACTGGTAATGAGAGAAAAGAGAAGTTTTGCTACAAATACAAAGAAAATTTAAATATCTAGATGATTACCAGTATTCACTTCTCTCCATTTGCTGAAAGATTGCTATAGTTTCCAGTGTGAAATAATGGCATTAAAAATAATTTGCAAGGTTCTCATTATTTGTTTTCAATTGAACTAATACAGTAGATAAGAAGATTGCATAAGCCAAAATTCATTTCAAGTTTGTCTTTAAATGTTCCTAAGTGAATTTAAAGGGAATGTTACTGATTCAACTGAACAAGGAAATTCAGGGATTTGAAAGCTTGCAAAAACCTGTGTGGCTTGACTATAAGCTAGACCATATTCTAAAGCAGAGCTGTCCACTGCACTGTTCAATATGGTACCCACTAGCTATATGGGGCTATTAAACTCTTGATATCAGGTTAGTGAGGCCAAGCACCTGAATCTTTAATTTTGTTTAATTTTTATTTAAATTTCAATAGCCACATGTGCCCAGCGGATACCATAGTAGACAGCATGGTTATAGAGATAGGTGAACAATAATGTTTGTAAAACAGAAATTTTCTAGAGAAAAGAGCAACGGGGAGATAGCAGCCACAAGAGAGAACTTGTATATTGCTGTTTCTAAGTGGTGTTCACCAAACTGGAAGTTAAATTAAATGAAAGATGTCTGGAAAAGTACTCTAAACACTTCTGTAGCCAAATGAATAAGCTATGTTCTGTATGCAAGAGAGTTTTCAAAAGAGAAAGATTAACTCCTCTCTTTGGATCTTTGCATTAAATTCCTCTTCTTATATACTAAATGATATCCGTTCTGATGTTTTTAACCATTTAAAAAATATATCTTTAGAGATCCATTAACTTACATCTAACAGAGCAGCAATGAGTTACAAATAGATTTTCACCCAACACATCCCAAAGAAAAAAAGAGATATGGGAAACTATCTTAGAGCAATGTGAAACCAATGACTGAGTTGATAACACAACCATTCCAGTGATTCTAAAAAGAATAGTGAATCTGATAACCTCCAAAAGTGGTCTCCAAAGGAGAGTACATAAGAGGTTAATTGGCATGCAAGGAGAAAATACTAAACTTCCATTTATATTTAACTTTCTCACAAAAATAAGAAATAAATTAAGCTTTGTTAATATTTAAGACTTGGATTAACACCAATGCCCTCACTCAATCTACACTTCTATGACCATAAATCTGACAAGGGACCTGATAGATCCTGAAGGAAAACTGGGCGTTTCAAGACAGAAATATTAACAATGGCTACTTGGTTATTTCATTTGCTTTCAATTTTCAATTTATTACCATTTATATTTGGCCATTTAGAAGGATTTTCAGAGTATATTATTTTAAATTGTAAAATATTGACAATTCTTCACAATGAGATGGTATGTGGCCTAGAATATCTTCCCACACAAAGATTTTCTGATTATTTCAAAGTGAAGTACTTGTTTCTGAGCTTAAAGATTGGTTAGGCATTGTTCTTTACAAAACAAAGGCAAATGTTCTAAATTTGCTGCCCTATTCTGGGATGACAAGTGGTTGGCTGTCAATACTGCCTATGTAATAGGTATTTAAAAAAAAAACACATAAGCCATTCCTTTGAAGTAAATGTGACAATTTTAACAATCCATGAGAAAGTCTTTTGAAATAAACATTTTGAAAATGGATATTTAAAAATTTTCAGGGGTTATGTGGTTTTTGTTGCCAACAACTAAAAATATTCACATAGACCTACAGTTTGAACTTGGAAATAAAACTTCCTTGTTGGTTTTAAAATACTCTACTTGAAGAGATTCATTGGGTTTTTAATCTATTCCTTTAAAATATTCAAATCCCCAGCTTTCCGATTAGTTTGCAAGGACCAAATGACATCAGGTAATACAAAAAACTGCCAGCTGTATTTCTGCAAAATCCTTTGCAAAATTGGTAGACAGAACTAAAAAATGATCATAATTTAGCAAACAGAGTCAACAATTCATTTCTTTAATTTGGATTAATATATACTTGTGAGGCATCTTTTTCAACTATGACAGATTAAAACTAAATATAAAAATAAATTGAACTTAGAGACCTCTGAATCACTGCATTACTAAGTAATGAAGACACCCAATCAATCATAACATCCTCACTAAAAACGTTGTAAAAATTATAAATCAATTATATTGCTCTAAAGATATAATTATTTATTTTTATCAAATAATATAATTTATATTGAATACCATTTCGTCTTCATCTTAACCTTAGTAAGTTTTCTAATTTATAATATACTGAATATATAATAAAAGATGCATATACTCTGTGAATTTAAAGCATACACAAACCATAGGTTGATGCTTAAAGCATTTTTATGAACAGAATATAACCAAAAAGTTTCAAGGCCACTGCCCTAATGTTTCCTATTTCAAATAATGATTAAAATAATTCTTATAGTATAAACAAAGCAAAAGAAAAATCTTTAAAATAACAGTATCAGTTAATTTTATGCTTTTAGTAAACTATTCTGTAGAAGAGGATTTTATGTACTCAAAATAAACACTGATATAAAAATACGTCAAGAATTATTTACAGGTATACTGAAAACATGATCAAGTCCATTTTGCAGTGATCGGGATCTATTATAAAGACAGCCAGAATAATTCTACAATCCAGTTCAGGGCGTTAATTCAGGATGTTGTTTTACTATGTCCTTCAAAAAATTCTTAGTGGCCTCCTCGACCTAGTGATGACCTAAACTCATTGAGAAATGTTTTTCTTTGCAAACCACTCCACGCCTTTCTAAAATGCTCCTGAGGCCTTTGTCATTGGTTCCATACCACTTCATCTATTTCCAACATCAGATCTGCTATTCCAGTTTAACGTACCTTGGAGGTTGAAAAGACAACATGGCCAGAAAAATTTTTAAAGTGAAAAGTGTGTCTTATTTATAACTTTGAAATTTGTCATTTCCTCTACTATTTACAAGAGAAGAATATTAAACATTGGCAAGATAAAACTCACTGTAAATCATGATGAGGGTCTTTATGTCTAACAATATGGATATTTATAATAACAGGGCCCTACATCCTACAAATGTGAATTGTGTAAAGTACTTTCCAAAATAAGCTTACACAGTGATTCTTGGGGTTGGTAACAGAAGATTTGTTACAAAGGAGAGTCAGAGCAGATGAAAAATGCCCCGAGCAAGAGATTTTCCTTTCTGTTTTCCCAAGCAGTAGAAACCTCAAGAGAAGCCAGCTTCTGCTCTCCAATTCACATCAGTACGGAAAGGAATTGAAAGACTATTCCTAGCAACCGGACTGAGGATGTGGTATGGAACTGTTGCAGGTGCCTAGAGTGAACAGTACAAACTACAGGATCTTAAAGAAGCCCAAAAAATGTATAAAGAGTTCCAGGACAGCACTGTGCAGGGCAGACTACCCCACTAAGGGCCTCATGGGCACAGCCCAGGACAAAAAGATTCCTTACTTTCAACTCCAGTACCTGGGCAGGGAAAAAGGATGGGAGAGACCCAGATTCCAAGTCAAATACGCTTTCTGTAGATCCAGCGGTTTTTTTTTTTTTTTATTTTATTTTTCGATCACTGAACCTCTTTCTATAACATTTTCAAATGAAATTCACTGAACTATCAGTTGTTTTGTAGGATATATTTTTCTGGTTTTTCCAGTAGGAAATGAATAAATATAATGCTGCCACATGTAATCCCAAAAGTTACACATTTTAACCCAGTCTTTGTTAATCAGAATAGAGGATATCTTGAAATAACTAACTTTATTTGAAAGCTTTAAAAAGACACAAACCCCAGAAAATTAATAATCCTGATGCAATGAAAATAAATCAAAGTTCCAAAAAGAGAAAACAGTTCTTGCAATATGACCATCTAGTCAAAAAATGTGCCATAAAGACACAAAACCACACCATGATTGTTAGAGGCGAGGAGCAACTGTAATAAACTGAAAAGTAAGTACCTTCTTGTTTCTAGACAGACTGCTTATTGAACCACCCTGGAGCACCACTGAAACAAGGCTATACAGAAATGAGTGCACACAGATCAATATCCACAATATGACACCCATGCAGAAAAAAGTCCACTCTGGCTAAACAACAATGCTAAGTGGCTATATGCCATTGGCACGGAGATAATAATCAGGCTATAGACATTCACCAAATCAGTGATTGAAATTCATATCTTTAGAAATGTCAGAATCATCCAAAGGGCAGTCAGTGGAGGCTCAGAATGTTCAAAACTATAAGAACACATAGGGAAAAGAGACAAAAAGAGGATCTTAACTTCTGTGAGTTAACAAGACGGAAACACTAACACGCATCATTGGGTCCCAGCTGAGTGGGTGGAGGGTTGCCTGTGTGGAGGTATACAGACATGAGGGAGGAGGTGTGGGGATTTGTGGGAATGGGGGCTGTTGAGGAACTTGGGGGGTCATCGGGATATGGCGGAGAGATGTGACAGATTTAAAGGGATATGGGGTATTCTGAGGGTTTCTTGGGGGCAAGAGGTTGAGGAATATTGTAGCGGAGAGTGTGGAGGCAGGGTGGAGGTGTGTGGAGTATACGGGTGGTGGGGAGTATGGAGGCATATGGGTTGTGCATGGCAGGGGTATGTGTGGCAGGGTATACACATGGAAAACATGCAACGGGCATATATACATACATATACAATACATGCATGTACGCCTATGCACATGTCTGTGTGCTTTTCTGTTTGTGTAATGGCACAAATAAGTGCTTACTGTTAGATTTACTTCTAATTTAAAATGCCTTACCTTAAAGTTACACTATGTACAACCACCTTTCACAAATGGCAAAAATTCAAATTAAAGATGTAGGTTACTACATTTGTGGAAATATCCCCTCTACTTTAAATAAATCAAGTTTTACTCTCCTCGCAAATTCATGAATAAATGTTGGCATATCCCGAGAATTTAAGATCAGGAACTTTATTGTACACAAAGTACATCAGCTTTATTGTTCATAGCATTTGGGACCTCAGAGACAGATTACTGAAAATGAAGTCATTAGTATGTCACCGTATTTCTCCTCTGAAACTATAAGGACAAGTGACAGTCTTATTTACGGAAGCACGATCTCTGTGCCTGATCCTTATCAACTAGAGTCCCACCAAATCAAGCAAGGATGAGAGTTTGAAATCGAAAAATCACACACAAATATCCACAATTCCTTTGCATCCCTGTACACTGTTTTCTCCTTGTTTTCAAAATTGCTCTGCCATACCTCTTCGAGTGCTTTTCTAGTAGATGGCAGTGTGTCTGAATGAATTCCACCATGTTTCAATAAGCATCATTTTCCATAAAATTGTGCATAATCTAGTTGATCCTGCCTGAGACTCGTTTCTCATCTCACGTCTATTTTAAATTTCTAACCCATTTCGAAGAATAGGGCCAACCTTTAACATAATTTTAGCTTTGGCCTTCACTTAGCCCCCAAATGAACAGTTATTCTGCACAAATTTTATTTCCTACCGCTCTTTCAGTTCATTTGGCATCACTGAAATCTGCATTGGACTTTTTTCCCCAGTAAGATGCCTCTTGCATATTTACCCACACGAATACAACATATTCTAAAGTAATACATTTCTGAGCTTCTGATTTCAGTGGATTTTATTTTCATTTTCTTACCTCTGAATTGTTAAGGTGGCATTTGTGAGTTCCGGAAAACCAGCCATCATTTGAACATTGGTCAATATCCACTTTCTGAAGATTTATATCAACTTTAATGACACCCCTAAAAACAGAGAAGGATAAAAAGAACAAATTAATCTGAGCCTTTAAAATTTCTAACTCTATTTTATCCTGGAAATTAGACAAATCAGCATAAAGAACATACTAAAATTTTTCAAATTGCCCACTCGTAATTAATTAAAGTGCACCAAGAAAAGAGGGGGAATAGAACAAAATCAACAAGTATTAGTTTTACGTTAAGTCCTAAAGGCAGGGAGCTTGTCTGCAGCTCCTCATATAATGCCTGGCACCTAATAGGTGTTCAATAAATATTTGGTGATTTATTGAACTCCAGACAATATTGCTGTGGACATGGCTGGCAGAAAACTTGAATCTGAAATAACACCTGTGCCCAGTACCCCTTCTAGTAAAGTAAATCAAAACAAGGCCCTCATGTCATTTTTTTCTACTCCTATTTCCCATTGCAGAGCCAGTGATGGTGAGGTTGGAGAGTGAAGTAGAGAGGACAGCGTCAGAAAATAAGCATCTCTTTCCTCTGATCTTCTATTGTAATAACTTTAAACAGCTCTTGGAGCTTCCCAGTGGGCTCCACACCCAGCATAGTAATTTGCATTGCCTACAGAAATGCTGACTAAGATATTTTCTTTTACATCTGGAAACAAAAACACTGCGTTTCCCTTAGCCATTTGAGAAGAGTCACTAAGAAAGACAACACACAAATTCAGAGCCAGCCAAAAGCTAAATTGCAAAGAAAGCTCCAAGTTTATCTAAAATTCCTCTATTTTCTCCAACCAATCTCTCTACATTTTCTTAAGATTCCCTCCCTTCTGTTTTTTTACCACCATCAGCATTAGCTGCTGCAAAAATATCTGTCCTGCACTGAACTATCACACCTGGACTTTACTGAAATAAATATTCAGTGTCCTCAGCCCTAAAGCCCGAAGCGTTCTAATGTGGTTTTTCACAAACCTCAGTAAAATATAAACACCCCACTAAAAACTACTAAAAGTTAAACATATTTTCAAGGTCCCATGCCCCCATCATAAGTTATTTTCATTATGATATTACTTAAATATATAAAACATAAAAGCAGGCTCAAATTTCTTATTTTACAGCTCTTATAGCTACCAAAAAAACCCCAAAATTATCAAATAAATGCAGACAAAACTATAAAACCAACAAAAATATTTAAAGTATTAATTTAAGAAAACCAATGATTATATTTTGCCAAAACTAAATCACCTCTCAAAACAGAAATACAGTACTGACTGCTAGTTCAGCAAGCCTATTTTACCACATTGTATGACTCATTTCTCTCATCTCTTTTCTCCCTTTAAACTTAAAGTATTCTAACAGAGTGTCTTAATGTCATTTGGGCTTCATTTGGGGTGAATAAATCGTTTGCTTTTTTGGTCTGCCTCTGTTCTTTTCTTTAACTTGTGACAAAGTACTACACTACCTAGTGCTATTATGCTGAAAAGAGACACAAAAACAAACAGGGACACTAAAACCTCCTGCCAGTATTTGGTTATCCAGACAGCCCGGAATATGTTTGAGTTAATTTTTCAGATGATCACTGAAATGAAAATCCAAAAGTTACCACAGCAAACATGCAAATCCTTCAGAATAATAGACCCCAGTTTGCAAAATACTACTATTGTGGGCCATCATTCCATGAAACAAATGTTCATGTAACAAATAACTGGATTCCCAAGCAACCTAATGCCTTATTCACCCAATTCACTCCTTTCTACTTTCAATAAATATTTCTTGTCTAGTATGTGCATCACTGTAAGATATGCTACGGAGGACACCAAGGCAAACGATATAGGCCCTGCCTCTAAGCGACATCAAAAGGTATAAGACGTTTTTTAAAGTATCAAAGTTTTTAATGGAGAATGGATGCTAAATTCTGAGGAATCTGGAAAGCTATCATTTGGGGTAAAGCAGGGATTCAATAATCATTTGCTGACTTGAGACTGCCTTCACTACTAGGACTTTCAATAGAACTATATCCCACATAGGTTATGCCAATCATCTAAATCCTAAATTCTGGTTCTACTCTATGCTCTTTGGAAAATAACATAACCATTCCTCCATTCATTCAGTAAATATTTACTGAGTGCCTACTACGAGCCAGAATTGTTCTTTGCCTTTGAAATGCATTAGTAAGCAGAGGGGGAAAAAATACTGCATTCATGTATCTTATTAATAGTTCTAGTCTGGGATAAACAGATAAAGGATGGCTATGATAAATAAATAAGTTATACTATTAATATCTATTACAAATGGGGGGGACTTCAAGCAGGTAAGGGGGATGAGAAAAGAATGTGTTAAAAAAAATTTTTAAGGGGAATCAGGATAAGCCCCTCTGAGGCGGGATTTCTAATTCAACACACTGTTCAAGGTATAATTACAGCAGGTTCATATTCACACTCTAAATCGCCAGTATCATAAACTTTCCCACTTGACTACTGATGTCCACTACATTTTGACACTCTTCCTCAAATATTCAAAAAGTACTTGTAAGTAATAAACTAACCCAAATATATGCCTATTTGTTCCACAATTGAGAGTAATAATGAGGTTAAGTTTTCCTCAACAATCCTGCTACCACGGCAAGATAGTGGTAATATCACAATATTCCAGCTCACACGGACATGGGCTAACTTGGAATTCCAGGAAGCTGCAATTACTGTGGTTGGTCCCTTCCCTGGAGAAAATGGACTTCAGAAAAAAGTATCTTAATTGCTAAGAGCTTTCCCCCTTAATTCCAGGTTCCTACACGGAAACTGCAGACCTTAAATCCAGCTCCTGAAGCATTCTGCCCTTGCGCAAAAGCACCTAAGGTAACGAGCTGTGTGTTTCCCAGCTGGGAAATCAGCCCTGATGCATCTTCATTAGCGCCTTGTCCTTGGCGCCCTGAGACCTACAAAGCCATGGGGAGGCGCCACAGACTTCCTGTGGGGGACATGGAAGCCTGGGAGAGTAAGTGGGAAGAAACCTTGTCGTCGTGGGGGTGAGTATGCTGACAAAAGGCACCCAGAGACTGTCAACAGCTAAGGACGCACATAACACTCGCACAGACCCACGTCAGCCAGGCCCGGCAATGGCCCCACTGCGCCTGCGTCATGCATCCCACAGTGGGCGCCCCTGGGGCGGAAGTGCCGCTTCCACATCCGGCGAGCGGCGTGCTGGGAAATTCTGAGGGCGAGGAAGCGTTTCCTGTTGCATGGCGCTAGGACTGGAAAGGCAGGGCCGAAAAAGCCTAGTAAGTGGCCCCCAGAGACTGGAAAATCATAGCAAATAGGATCTCCAAACACCTGGGTGCGCAGCTTTACTGCAAACCAGCATTTGCCTCTACTTTTCTGTCAGACACCTGCTACGCAGCAAGCCCGTCAGAGTTGCCATTCCCCTACTGGTCCTTCCCTGTGTGAGGGCCTCTGAGTCAGAACAGTTGCCAGGTGCCTTAGGTCGGAGTCTGTGTGCGTTTCTTGTATTTTTGACCCTTCCCCTCCGTTTGCATGGCCACTGCCGTGGTTCATGCCTTCATCATTCACAGACCTAAACCAAAGTTTAATAATAGCGTACTCTCTGGTCCTGCCTGGTATTGCTCCAGGGGAAGATCCTGGTTTGCAGGTCTTTAAGTTTATACCAGTTTAAGATCCTTATTTAGGGAACAAAGAAAAAATCATGAATAGGCATTTGTTTTGCAGTGTGACCTTTGACCCTACATCTTTATATTACAACTGCTGGATGGGTAGGCACCATGGGCAGTAAAAGTATTACCAGAAGCCATTTCTGTACCAGCATGGCTAGCAATAATTTCACTACACACAGAAGTAGTCACTTCAATATGCATTACTAAACCCAGACTAAAATATCCTGAACTTCCTCTTAGCCAATTTCCCAAAATGCCCATAGCCTAGGGAAAGCATATTATAGTAGAAATGGAGGCCATTGCAGTCAAAATATCTTATTTTCGCAAATTTTACAAAAACGGTTGACAACAAAACTCATCGTGAGTACCCATTCCAGGACTATAGAAGATTCCCATGCAAGCAAGGGACCCTAAAGCTTAAATATATACTACTGTGTATGTAGTCTTTGAAACATGTCGATCTAATCCTAACTGTTCGCTTTTCTAAAGAATAAAATCCCAGGTCTTTGGTATAACATTAAAATCAGGCCCCTCCTGCTTCTAACCTCTCCAACCATTCTTATGCATATAGTCTCTGTTCCAAACAATTCAGAATCATATTTAGGGTCCTAAAAAATTCATCCTATCTTAAAAAGCCACACCTTTATAGATGCCTTCATACCTGAAGACATTTTGCCTAAACTGTGCTTTACATTATAACTCCTACCTGATCCCTTTCTAAAGCCTCCCACAAACTGCAAGTCTGATTTGGAATCAACTTCCTTATTCTCCCCATAGTACATAATGCTTATCTTCTTCACATCACTTAGCACAGTATATTATTTGATTTTTAATGATCTTTTTTTCCCAGTAGATTAAAATTCCCATGGTCCATGTGGTTTAACATTTTTCCCTCAGCCCCTAAGTGATCCTGCCCCCAAAATTAACCTTAAAGAAATTGCAGATGCTGGAGAGAACCAAGGAGTACCCAAACTAACAATGATTAAAAAAAAAAAAAAACTACCCAAGCAAACTGAAAATATCATGAACTGCTATGGATGAGTAGAAAGAGAGATTGGATAGATCGATGGAAACCTTTGAAATTCTGCTTTTGCTTCTTCCCCATGTTACTTTGGACAATGATTTCCTGCTCCATCACTACAAAAAACTTGGCAGTAATAGCCCATATAGTCAACATTGATGGAATGCCAGGGCAGAAGTTCTGCTGAAATAAAGAGTTGATGAAAACAGGTGCTGGTGGACCAGCTGCCATCAGTCATTCACTTCTAACAATAGATAACTGGAACAGAATCTAGTGCCTAGAAATGGATTGCTGCCATAAC
>RJWJ010008439.1:0-15068 GCA_004363605.1 Indri indri
ACTATATAATTTTCACTCATTACTTCAAGAAGAAAATGAATACAGTTGAGAGTAAGATTCACTGCACTAGATTGTGACTCAGATTAGACTTTTATTTTTTAAAATCATTTTGAAAGCCGATATTTTCAAGGCAGAAGAGAGCTTTCACAATTCAAAATCTTTGGGGAGAGGCAATTTTGGAAAGGCAGAGTAAAGAGTTCTGAGACTCTCTTCCTAGTTAAATAACCATAACTTTAAAATCATTTAAGAAACTAACCATTTAACATTTTTTGAAATGGTCCTAAAGTCATACAGCAAATGTAGAGACAATTATTCAAGAAAGTCTACTAAATTTTGATAAGAACAGTGAAAGTTTGGCATTGGAGCCATAATCCATTCCCTTCCCTTCTTCCAGATTAATGAGGTAGACACTGTACTCCCAGAAGTTACAGCCAAGACAACAGATTCCCTCTGTCCAAGATCCCGACTTTAGGGCTACAGAATCTTCCTGAGGAGGGCCACAACTCCAAGCCCCATCTCTGTCTTGCTAAAACTCTATCCAACCAAGAGAGGCTGAAAGTCCTAGATTTCCTTTCTCAATTCTCCTTCCATTCACAGGACAGAAGCTCTACTAAGAATACTCAGCCCATTACCTCTTGCTTCAGTTCATTCACAAGGTGGAAGTTCCACACCAGAAAGACCAGATGCTATCTCTCCTGACCAGGACCCCACCTACAAAGCAGGAGTGTCATTCAAAGAGAAGTTGGCCATTGCCCACAGCTCTGACTCTGGCTGAGAAGACATGAAAAGATGTTTGATGTCATTAGCTGTTAGAAAAGAGCAAAGCACAATGAAATACTTGCTATTTCCCATTCATTTGATTGGGTATAATAAAAAAGATGGTAGTAACAAGCGTTGGTGCAATGTGAGAAAAATAGAAGCCTCAGAAATTCCTGGTCAGAATGTAAAGGTGAAAGCAGCTTCTTTAAAAAATGTTTTGGCAGTCATCAAATGTTAAAGCTGAAATAACCATAAGACTCAGAAATTTTGCATCTAGATATACACTCAACAAATAAAAACATGCACATGAACTTGTACATGAAAGTTCATGGTGCCAATATTCATAATGGCCAAAAATTCGAAGTGACCAATATGTCCATCAACCTCTGAATGGATAAATAACATGTGGTATATTCATACACTGGAATATCATTTTGCAATAAAATAAATGGAATACTGATGCGTGCTACAACATGGATGAGCCTTGAAAACATTATGCTAAATGAAAGAAGCCAGTCAGAAAACATCGAATATTGCATGAATTAATTTATATGATATTTCCAGAATAGCAAATCTATAGAGAAAGAAAGTAAATTAGTGGTAGCCTAAAGGGCTTGTGAGGTGGGAGGATGAGGAGTGACTGCTAATCATTTAGAGTTTCTTTGTGAGCTAATGTGAATGTTCTAACACTGACTGTGATCACAGTAGTGACAAAGATTCTTTGCTTGACCAAACCTTAGTCGGGCTCCTAAACCTTCTCCTAGGCCCATTTATACACTTCCTTGTAGAATCCAGTTTTAACGAAGAACCCTGGCAAGTTAGTTTAACAAGAAGCCCCAGTGCTTAATATCTGATCACCCTTGAGATCTGATCAGGTTCCTCTTCCTCCGGCATCCCCCAGGTGGTGTCTGATCATCCCTGCCTGTCTTCCGCAAGAATCCTGTTAGGATGGTTTAGCTAGAATCCTCCTTACTCCTAAGATTTCCTTTTAGTAAAATCTTCCATCCACTGCCCCCCACCCTACTCCTTGGCTATAAACTCCCACTTGCCTATGCTGTCTTCAGAGCTAAGCTCTCTCTCTCTATCCCCCACTGCAAGACCCCCATTGCAGTGGTCTTTGTATCTATCATGATGGTCCTGAATACAGTCTTTCTTACTGTGTTTTAACAAGTGTCATTGTGTAATTTTTTCTTTAACAGTAGTACAACTCTATGAATAAAATAAAAACCATTGAACTGTATCCTTTAAATAAATAAATTATATGAAAGGTGAATAAATGTCAATAAACTTGTCAAAAACTAAAATTTAAGCAGTTTCAAGATCTACATACAGACTATAACTTTAAGCATAGATCTGTAAACATATATTTTATATCAAGATTTTAAGACTTGAGGAAGAAGTCAAGATACATGTGAATTGTGCACTGCTCTTATTTCATCAGCTCCAATCCCTAGCAACCATTAGTATATTGTTCTTCTTGTTTCTTTTTATTTAGTTTGTTTTGATATTGCTTCCCTGTAGATGGATATTACTCAGTATATTAAACCTCTAGAGACAAAACACACAGGTTCTGAGGAAATTGATATAGCTCTAAATAGGTTTTTATATATTTTTATATATTAACATATTTGCAGAGCAGAAGATCCTTTTGTCATACCATATGTCTTAATTTCTTAATACAAAAGATTTGTTTCCCATATCTAAACTGGATTTCAATTTTGACTAT
The DNA here is from genome assembly GCA_004363605.1 of Indri indri. NCBI lineage: Eukaryota > Metazoa > Chordata > Mammalia > Primates > Indriidae > Indri > Indri indri. The sequence goes on from RJWJ010008439.1 coordinate 2,486, forward strand.
ACTTATCAAATTTTCATGAGATTTTATTTTAAATTTCTAATTTTCTACTCCACATTTTAGGTTGCTAGAAATATCAAAGCTAAAAAAATTAAAGTACCCCTTTGCATGGTTTTATTTAATCCAAATCTAAATTTCTCTCAGGCCAGACAATTCAAATCAATAGACAGTTCAAAATATATTTACAAGTATTTCCTTTAAAATTTCTCACCTGCTGAAAAGATGAAATATATACCATATCATATTATGTAATTGTCAGAGTTTATATTTTTAATCTTACATATATTTATTATTTATTAATAGGTCATTAGAGTCTAGGAAACTATATTTACCAGTATATATACATCTATATATTATATATACATATTCTCCACTCAAAGAAGCAAGAATTACATATCATGTTTTCTTATTAGTTTGTGTTTCTGTGTTTTTGCTATACTGCCATGATCATAGAAATAAAACCTAATTAAAATGTAGGTGCCAGGAATTATGGAAGAGAATTGCAAAGTAGCCATAACAGATCTTGAACAAAGCTGACTTTTTTTTATTAAGAAATTTTTTTTGATATTTTTATATGTCAATTCTTTTAAAATGAATGTTATTATTAAACTGCAACCTCCAGGGGTTTATTCAGTAGGCATCCTCCTATTTATTTTTGTCTGCTACTGATGCCAATATTTTGTTCCAACCCTACATCTCTTGCCTTTCTTCCTCTATTGCCTACCCTCCTCTTCCCTCTTATTGTTATTCCTTAAGGCAATTATTTTGTTGTGAAATTTGCTTAAAAGGATTAATTAAATAATTAGTTACACAATCCTCAAAAGAGAACTATTATATTTTTAAATTTCCAGTTAACCTTTTAGACAAGTTACAATACATTCAATTCAGTCTTTGAAAATATATTGACACTGAAGAATTTCTCTTTTTACTACCAACCTCTAACAACTATCAAATACTCTTACTGTGAAACACTAACCAGATGTTCGCAATTTTCCCCTAAGCCAAGACTAGAAGTCACATGCAAAAATGCAGCAAAGAGGCCTTAAGTTTAAACATGGCAAACAGTAGAGTGGTTGATCAAGTCTCTTTTAGCAAGTTCTTCTTTTTTAGCATACGTGATCTAGGAAAGTTTCTGCTAGGTCTGTACTTTTAAGGGATGAGTGTTCCCTGGTTGCTCAAGCGTTTTCAATTCCCATTCCTAAATGGTGCGCACTATTTGAGGGTAGAAGCAACTTCGAAGGCTGCAGGGGAGAAATAGGACAGGGCAGATTTTGCCTAAAGTTACGTACAAAGATGTAAGTTAGAGAAATGTCTATGCTCTGCCTTGGTGTTAAAGGCCAGCAAGGAAAAGTTGAAACCTGTGTGTGAAAAGGGTGGCATCATCCTCTACCTTTCATCCCACTCCTCGTAGTAGAAGAGCAGATTCAGATATCATTATTGAAGGCCAAAGCAAACTATTTCACAGAGGCAAAACAATCCTTTGCAAGCCAAAATGCTAACAATCCCACGAATAGACTGAACTGAGTTAGAAAATGAATCAAATTAATTAGAAATGCTTAGTCACAGGTTCAAGTAATTTTCAAGGAACTTAAGGAATCAGCAGGATATTGAAAGAGAAGCAAGAATACCTGTGCCCAAGTCCCGGGGACACATAGGTCACACATCCAACAAACCTCATACTCCTTTAATCTTTTCAGGAGCCCTTTTCTCCTTCAAAGTTTCAGAGTTTTACCTGTTTCCTTCCTCGTTTAAAGATATAACTAGTTACTCAATTATTTTTCCTGATTTCTTCTTCCTCAAGCCCGATTTCTTCTTCCCACAATAAACTCTGTTATTGGATATAATTAGCCTAGAATTTTTTAAAAATTGCGTTTAACTCCTTAAGATATCTTTAAGTACTTCTATTTAAAAAGACTTATTGCCAAATATTATGAAAGCAAAGGAAAAAAGACAAAAATAACAGAGAAGTTAGAAATGATCCATGGATAGTGGAAACAAAAATAAAAAAAATGATTTTTAAATTTAGGGCTCTTTTTTAAGTTATTGGTTAATGAGCTGTTATAAACAATACATGTGAAAAATAAGGATCTGATGCAATTTATGACACAGAAAATAAAGAAATGAATGAGGAAGATATTACAAAGCATATTAATGAAAATGCTGTTGTCTCATAAAACAGTTCTCAACATTGCTTTAATTCTCATATCATAGATATGGATATCTCATCAAAGAAGGCATACACGTGGCAAATATGTATATAAAAGGATGATCAACATTATATGGTAGTAGAGAGTTGCAAATTAAATAGCAATGTGAAAGCACTGCACACCTACTAAAGTGGTGAGAATCCAAAACACTGACAAAACCAAATACTGGCAAAGATGTTGAGCAATGAAAACCCCTTTTTTGCTGGTGAGATTGCAATATAGCACAGGTACTTTAGAATACAGCTTGAAAGTTTCTTACAAAACTAAACATATACTTACTCTATGATACAGTAATCACACCCCTTGGTATGTACCCAAAGGATTTGAATATTTATGTCTACACAAAAATCTACACGTCATGTTTATAGTATTAACAGCTTTATTCATAATTGCCAAATTATGAAAGCAAAAAATATGTCTTTCAGTAACTGAAAGGATAAATAAACTGGGGTGAATTCATATAATGGAATATTACTCAGTGTTAAATATAAATGAACTATCAAGTCATGAAAAAACATGCAGTAACATTAAGTATATATTACCAAGTAAAGAGGCCACTATGAAAAGGCTATGCACTATACGATTGTAACTATATGACATTCGGCAAAAGGAAAAACTATGGACACAGTAAAAATGTCAGTGGTTGCAAGGATAAAGGAGGAACAGACATGCATAGGCAGAGCACAGATAATTTTTAGGGCAGGGAAACTATTCTGTATGATATTATAATGGTGAATGCAAGTAATTGTACCGTTGTCAAAACTCATAAAATGCACACCAAGAGTGAACCCTAATGTAAACTATGAACTTTGGGTAATAACAATGTGTCAATGTAGGGTCATCAATTGCAACAAAATATCCCCATGATGCAAATATCCATAGCGGGGGAGTTTCTGTGTTTGTGGGGACAGGCGAGTATATGATAACTGTACTTTCTGCTAAATTTTACTGCCAATCTAAAACTGCTCTAAAATATATTCCATTAAAAAACAGAGGCAGTTGACTAGTATTATATTGGTCAGACTTCTCCAGAGAAACAGAACGTATAGGAAATATATAGATAAGAGGAGATGTATTCATATTATGAGGCTTGGCTCATATGACTTTGAAGGCTGAGAAGTCCCATGATCTGTCATCTGCAAGCTAAAGAACCAGGAAAGCCAGTGAGTGGTGTAATTCAGGCCCAGGAACCAGGAACTCTGATATTCAGGGGAAAAGAAGATAGATGTACTGGCTCAAATTAGAAGCAAATTAGCCTTTCCTCTGTCTTTTTATTGTATTCAGGTCCTCAATGGATTGGATGATGCTCACGTGCATTAATGAAGACGATCTTCTTTACCTCTACCGATTCAAACACTAATCTATTTCAGAAATACCCTCAATGACACAACCAGAAATAATGTTTACCACCTATCTGGGAATCCCTTAGCCCAGTCAAGATGACACATAAAAGTAACTATCACTGGTGTCAAAGCATTCTAAAGTATATGTATTTCTTTCAAAAAGGTACAAAAACTGATTAATTTCAGACTTTGTAAAGCCTTTGTAAAGCCTAATTTCAGACTTTGATAAGCATGCTGAAAAGTGCAATATGTGATTTTTAAACTAGTGTTTAAAAAAAGAAACAGACAAATATAGTTTAATACAGTATAAATGACAGAAATTATCATATTTTTAAAAATCAAAGCATGTTATATACAATCCCCACACTGATAAGTACACAAAATGTTAAGAATAAAAACAGGAAGAGAGCTACACCAGACAAATAAAGAAAAACATTGCATTTTGTTTTGAATTATATAATTATTATTAACATATGATTTTAAGGTAAAAATAATTATTAGGAGAAAAACAGGTATAATACATGATGGTAACCATTTTGAGTTTGTACCAAATAATATAGCTTAAAATATGTAAAGCAAAACTGACATAATTACAAGCAGACATTTTCAACTCTGATCATAATGAGATATCTTATAATGCTTATTTCAGTATTTCATAGATACAACAAATGATAAATTATTAAGGATACAAAGGAATTGTATTGGATACATCAGGATTAATTTGAGAGGGGAGAGCTAGATGTATATGTTGATGGTGCTCATGTTAAAATTGTGTCCTAAAGAGAGCATGGGCTTCCATGCACGAAAATTTTCTATATTTCACCTCTTCCAACAAAAATATACTGTCGATGAAAACCATTTGTTTTTTGGTCACGGGACATCTTCATTTGACTATTCATAAATGTTTAATTGAAATATATGATAAATGTTTGGTTTATTATAGCAAAACATTATGAGGTAATTATTTTAATGGCTCTCCATAAAATAATTGTTCACCATTTATAACTAGCATTTAGCAATAACTTTAAAGATCGACTAATGAAAAATGCATTTCTATGATATATAATAGATTCCTTGTAATTTAATGTATCCACTTATGTGACTATTTAGGGAAAATGTCTTACAACCTACTCAAAGCCATTCTTCTGAATAAAATTCTATCTAGAAAAATCAGGGGCATTGTTTCTTTGTGGAAATTTGGACATTCTGTCTTATATTCTAATATAAGTGAATACTTGATATGTCCTAAATGTTTGGTATGATAATATCTACTATTTTAGGAAAAAGAGAAAATAGCTGATACATAAATTATGTAACAGTTGTATAACATGGAAAATATATCTGGGGGAATTATTGAAGAAAACTTTCCTGTTATCACCAGAGATCCAGACATCCAGATACAAGATGATCATAGAACTCTGGGAAGATTCAAAGCAGACAGGACAGCTCCGAGACACACAGCAATCAGCTTGGACAACATCAAAATAAAGGAGAAAATTCTACAACTAGCTAGATGTAAAGAACAACTTACCTACAAAGGAAAACCCATAAGGGTAACAGCAGACTTCTCAGCAGAAACCTTACAAACCAGAAGGGAATGCAGCCCCATCTTCAATGTTCTTAAACAAAATGGTTTCCAGCCTAAAATCTTGTATCCTCCAAAACTAACTTTCACATTTGATGGAGAAATTAAGTTTTTCAATGCAAGCAAACATTGACAGAATTTTTCATGAGCAGATCTGCCCTGCAGGAAATACTTAGAACTAGAAGAGAAAATACCCAAATAAGCTCAATCAGAAATGAAAAAGGATACATTACAACTGATACCACAGAAATACAAAACATCATCAATGAATACTATGAAAATCTCTGCGCACAAAAACTAGAAAATGTAAAGGAAATGGACAAATTCCTGGAAGCAGACAATCTTCCAAGACGTAATCAGGACAAAATAGAACTCCTGAATAGACCAATAATTAACAACGAAATCAAAAAAGTAATAAAAATCTTCCGACAAAATAAGCCCCAGACCAGATGGATTCACAGCCAAATTCTACCAGATACGCAAAGAAGAGCTAATACCCATGTTACAGAATCAACAGAGCAAATAGACAACCCACAGAGTGAGAGAAGATATTTGAAAGCTATACGTCTGAAAATGGGCTAATATCCAGAATCTACAAAGACCTTAAGCAAATAAGCAAAAAAAAAAAAAAAAAACTATTAGAAACTTGGCAAAAGACTGAACAGAAACTTTTCAAAAGGAGATAGAAAAATGGCCAATAAAGATATGAAAATATCCTCAATGTCACCAATCATCAGGAAAATGCAAATTAAAACCACAATGAGATATCGCCTTACCCCTTTTAGAATGCCTTTTATTAGTAAGTCCATAAACAACATATATTGGTATGGATACAGAGAGAAAGGAACGCTTATACACTGTTGGTGGGACTGTAAATAAGTACAGCCTCTATGTAAAAGAGTATAAATATTTCCCAAAGAACTAAAAGTAGATCTACCATTTGATTCGGCAATCCCAGGTATTTACTCAAACAAAAGAAGTCATTTTATTGAAAAAGACACCTGCACCCAAATGTATATTGCAGCACAATTTACAATTGCAAAGATGCGGATTCAACCTCAATGCGCATTAATTCATGAGTGGACTAATAAAATGTGCTATGTGTATACCATGGAGTACCACTCATCCATAAAGAAGGATGAAGTAATGCCTTTTGTAAAAATTTGGATAAAACTGGGGATCACTATCCTAAATGAAATAGCTAAAGAATAGAAAAACAAACACTACATGTACTCGCTATTAAACTGGAACTAACCAATGAACACACATGTGCACAGAGGAAGGTAAAACTTATTGGAAATCAAGCAGGGGGAGGAGGTAAGTGGGGATGGACAAAAACCTGTCTAACAGGTACAATGAATACTATTTGGGTGATGGGTACACTTATAGCCATAACTCAGGCATTACAAGGCAATCCATCCTGGTGGAAGGCTTCTTTTCTTTGACACTTAGAACTCTAGGCCATCAGTATCAGGCAGTGGAATAGGATGCCAAACTTTTACTAGTGGGTCACTAGGAGTAATAATGAATTTTGCCACTCCCGTTTCCACCCTTTGATTCCTGGACCCTTGAATCCTGGAGATAAGGGAAAAAAGCACTATATGTTGGATGCTGATTTAGAGCATGCACAGCCCCATTGAGAACTTTCCCCTGCCTTTCAAGGTATTGCCACCTAGGTCATGTTATAACTGAGACTTCAAAAGGCCATTCTGCAATTTTATCAAGCCAGTTTCTTTGGATGTTGAGAAATTTGGTAAGACCAGTGAATTCCATGAACATGGGCCCGTGGCCATACTTAATTTGATGTGAAACAATATTGCATGGGATACCATGATGGTGCTAAGGCATTCTGTAAGTCAACAGATGGTAGTTTTGGCAGAAGAAGTGAGTACAGTGAAGGCAAATCTTTATCCAGAGAAAATATCTATTCCAATGAGAATAAAACACTGCCCCTTTCATGATGGAAATTATCCAATGTTATCAACCTGCCACCAGGTAGCTGGTTGATCATCTGGGGCATGGTGCCATATCGAGGGCTCATTGTTAGTCTAAGTCTCTGCTGAAGGCAGATGGGGCACTCAGAAGCAGCCATGGACAGTTTGACCTTGATGAGTGGAAATCCATGTTGCTGAGCCCGTGAATAACCTTGAACTCTGCCACCACGGCCACTTTGCTCATAAGCTTATTGGGTGATGACAGGGGTAGCTAGGGAAAGAAGCCAACTAGTATCTATAGAATAGCTCATCCTATCCACTTGATTATTAAAATTCCCCTTGACTGAGCTAGCCCTTTAGTGAGCATAGATATGGGAAACAAATATCTTTGCTATTTTAGTCCATTCAGAGACGTATATCCACATGCCTCTGACCCAGACTTCATTCTCACCAATTTTCCAATCATATTCTTTCCAAATCCCTTACCATCCAGCCAAACCATTTGCCACAGACCATGAATCAGTATGTAGTCACACATCTGTATATTTCTCTTTCCAAGCAAAATGGATAACCAAGTGCACTGTTTGAAGTTCTGCCAAGTAGGAGAATTTTTCTTCACCAGTCTCCTCAGGGATGCCTCAGAAAGGGGCCTTAGTGCTAAAACTGTCCACTGTTGGGTGGTACCTGAATATCATGCATCTGTAAACTACACCCAAGTTTTCTCTTTCCACTAACTGATAGTGGGGAACTCCTTATAAGGCCATAGGTGCAGGCGAGTAAAGAGAAGGCAGTGTGGTGAGAATGAGGACCATGGGTATTTGGACCCCTTCTTCATGTAACTTTTGCCTTTAGGATCCATTCAGGCCAATTTCAGATATACCACCTCCATTTGGGGTTGAGTGCTCTGCAGTGCATGTCCAACTTTACAGATTGACGGATACACACCTAGTTTATGATGGGAGCTCAGGTTATATAATAACTCTGTGAGATATGGTTAAATGTTTAGTATTCACTAAGCCAGGAGGTTTTCTCAAAAGAAGAGTAGTTATCTGCAGATGATGGCAAGGCCTTGCTGTAAAATCCTAAAGACCTACGTACACTATAATTCACCTGGAGGGGCCTGCCAAAGGCTCTGAACAGCATCTCTGTCTGCCACTGACACCTCCAGTACCATTGGATCTGCTAGATTGTATGGCCCAAGTGGCAAAGCAGCTTGCACAGCAGCCTAGACCTGCTGCAGAGCCTTCTCTTATTCCAAGCCACACTCAAAACTAGTTGTTTTGCAGGTTATTTGGAGTGAGCCAAAATAACACATGCAAATGAAAAGTATGTTGCTTTCAAAATCCAAAGAGGCCCACTCTGCACCGTGTTTCTTTTTTGGTTGTAGGAGAAACCACATGCAGCAACTTATCCTTCACCTTTCTAAGGATATTTTGACATGTCCCATACCATAGGGCCCCTGTAAGTTTCACTGAGGTAGAAGATCCAGACATTTTTGCCAGATTTTTCCTACCCCCTGCACGTAAATATTTTACCAATAAGACTAGTGTAGATGCTACTTCTTGTGCCCTAGGTACAATTAGTGTAATATCGTCAATGTGATGGAACAGTGTGATATCTTGTGGATGGAAAAGGTGATCATGATACCTGTGAACTAAACTATGCCCCAGGGCTGGAGAGTTGATACACCCTTAAAATAAGACAGTGCAGGTATATTGCTGGCCTTGTCAGCTAAAAACAAAATGATCTGGATGGTCTTTGTTAACAGACATGGAGAAAAAAAGAATGTTCCAGATTAGTGGTTGCATACCATGTATCAGCAGATGTGTTAATTTGCCCAAGTAATGAAACCACATTTAGTATGCTAGCTGCAATTGGAGTCACTATCTGGTTATGCTTATGATAATCTGTTGTCATTTCTCAAGATCTGTCTACCTTCTCTGCTCGGGCCAAATAGGTGGGTTGAATGGGGATGCAATAAGAATCAGCACCCTAAATCTTTCAAGTCCTTGATGGTGACACTAATCTCTGCAATCTCTCTAGGAAAGTAGTATAGCTTTTGCTTTACAAGTTTTCTAGGTAGAGGAAGTTCTAATAACTTTCACATGGCTTTTCCCACCATAATAGTCTTCCTTCCACATGTCAGGAAGTCACTGTGGGGAATCTGCCAGTTGCTGTGTACATCTACTCCAATTATGCATTCCAGAACTGGGGAAATAACCACAAGATGGGATTAGGGACCTACTTTCCCCACTGTGAGACAGAATCAAGCTAAAAATCCATTGATCAGTTGCCCCCTATCAGCCTGTATTCTGACTGGTGAACCACAGTGATGTTTTGGTTCTCCTGGAATGTGTCAGTTCAGAGCCAGTGTCTAATATTCCCCAATATGTTTGGTTATTTTCTTTTCCCCAGTGCACATTTACTCTAGTAAAAGGCTCTTATCCCTTTTGGAAGGCTAGGAGCAAGATTAACAGTAAAAGTTTTTGTCAGTTGGCCAGGGTTCTTCCTTAAGGGGACCCAGCCTCCCCTTTATTCAAGTGATTCTGTGTCTGTAAATTAGTTCAAGTCCGGGAGGTGATGGAGGGACTGTGATTTTCTGTTTTTAAGATACAGGTTAGATTTTGCTTACTTGACTTAGAACTTTTCTGTGTATACAGATCACATAATAATTTTGTAGGCTTCTTATATATTTCACTTCTAGAAATACCTTGATCAACGAGCCAATGCTGTAGGTCTGCATGAAATAGACCATTATGATTACTCCTTCGACTCTTCTGTTTATTATGATAACCACACCCAACTCATTTTTGGTGGTTGAGTGCTACCAATTGGTTCTTGCCACTTCAGGTTGCAATTACTCCCATTGCATTTTGGTTACCCAATTTAGTGAGCATGGTTCCCGTTGCAAAGTCTGGTCTATGTAGAAGAGTGATTACAGAGCTCTTCAAGGATGCCGAGGCTCCCCACACAAATTTATTTCTCACAGTCATAGTGAAAGGTGTGTCTTCTGAACCCTCCCAGGTTGGAAAACTAGATCTTACATGATTAATCTACTCTGACATTCCAATCCCCGTAAGCCTTTGAGTCTGTTACTTTACAGTAAACCAAGGTAGGTCTGGCATTTCAAGCTCACTTACTGTGAACCACCTTTTGGCCCATGTTTCATTCAGCTAACAAACCACAAAAACTGTTACAGCCTTTTCTAACTCCTTTAGCAGCAATATTTAATGCAGAATCTCTGCTTAGTGGATCCATATCAATAAAATCATCCTTGTCCAACTGTATTTTCCTTCCACCATTATTCCATACCCTCAATATCCATTCCCACAGATATTCTCCAGATTTCTGTATGTATAAATTAGAAGACTCAAGTAGTTTTTGCAAAGTGTAATATACCTCCTTGCAGTTTATACTTTCATGTCACCTTTAAGGGCCTGTTTGGACTTGAGTGCAGTTGCAGGTGTAAAAGCAAAACGGTGGTGAGGGTGGGTCCTGAGGAGAATCAGCATTGTTTTGAAAGTCCCATGCCTCAGGAGAGGTAACTACAGTTTCCTCAGGCAGTGCAGGACTCTTTCAAGTATGAGTGGAGAGGTTTCTCCCACTGGAGTTGGTAAGGCTGCTTCTACCAGCAAGAAAGACTCATTAGAATTTTGGGGCTGAATGTATCCAGCTTCATTATGGTCTTCCAATACCTTCCCATTCCCATTTCGGGATGCCATTATTTTTCAGTCAATGCCAAACCAATTAGGGATTGGTTCGTTCTTGCTTATTTGGTTCCTTGAGTTGTATCATTAGGTTGTCTGTTTGAAAACTCTCTACTTTTTTGATGTAGGCTTTATTGCTATAAACTTCCATCTTAGCACTGCTTTTGTTGTATTCCATGGGTTTTTGTATGCCAGATTTCCATTGTCATTTATTTAAAAAAATTTTGATTTCCTTTATAATTTCTTCATTGACTCAATGGACATTCAGGAGCATGATGATTAATTTCCGTGTATTTGTACCATTTCCAAAGCTTCTCTTGTTATTATTTTCTAGTTTTATTCCATTGTAACGTGAGAAGATATTTGATATAATTTTGATTTTTTAATTTTTTTGAGATTGGTTTTGTGATCTAACACATGGTCTACCTGGGAGAATATTCCATATGCTGATGAGAAAAATGTGTATTTTGCAGCCGTTGGATGAAATGTCTGTTAGTTTATTTGATCTGTAGTGCTTGATAGATTTAGCTTGATATTTCTTTGTTGATTTTCTTTCTAGATTATAAGTTCAATGAAAAACGTGGGGTGTTGAAATCCTCACCTATTGTATTGGTGTGTATCTCTCTCTTTAGCTCTAGTGATATTTGCTTTACATATCTATGTGTTCCAGTGTTGGGAGAATATATACTAACAATTACAGATTATATATATTTATCCTCTTCCTATATTCTCATTATATAATGACCCTACCAATTTTGTATACTTTTTGACGTAATGTCTGTTTTGTCTGATATAGAAATTCAATGTTGTTATTGGTAGGTGAGGACTAACTACTGCCATTTTGTTAATTGTTTTCTGATTGTTTTGTATGTCTTTTGTTTCTTCCTTTCTTTTTTATTATTTACCTTTATTATTTGTTGATTTTCTGCAGTGATAATCTTTGACTCCTGTTTCTTTCTCATTTATATATCTACTCTACTAATGGGTTTTATACTTATGTGTGGTTTTAGATGGTAAATATTGTCCTGTCACTTCCAGATGTAGGGCTTCCTTAAGCATTTCCTGTAGGGCCTATCAATAGTGATGGATTCTCTCAGTTTTTTCTTGTCTAGGAAAGACTATTTCTCCCTCGTTTTTTGAAAGATAAGCTTTGCTGAGTATCATATTCTTGGCTGCAAGATTTTTCTTTCAGCACTGAATATATCATCTCATTCTCTTCTGTCTGTAAGTTTTCTGCTAAAAAATCAACTTTTAGTCTGATGGATACTCCCTCATATATGCCTTGACACTTTTATTTTTCTCTTTTTAGAATATTCTCTTCATCTTTAACTTTTACAATTTGACTCTAATTGCCTTAGAAAAGACTTTTTTTTTTTTTTTTTTTTTTGAGACAGAGTCTCACTCTCTCGCCTGGGGCGAGTGCCGTGGCATCAGCCTAGCTCACAGCAACCTCAAACTCCTGGGCTCAAGCAATCCTACTGTCTCAGCCTCCCGGGTAGCTGGGACTACAGGCATGCGCCACCATGCCCGGCTAATTTTTTCTATATATTTTTAGCTGTCCAATTAATTTCTTTCTATTTTTGGTAGAGACGGGGTCTCGCTCTTGCTCGGGCTGGTCTCGAACTCCTGAGCTCAGAACGATCCGCCCGCCTCGGCCTCCCAGAGTGCTGAAAAGACTTTTTTATGTTGAATTTATCTGGGGAATTTTGAGCTTCCTATATCTCAATGTCTATATCTCTTTTAGGACTTGTGAAGTTTTCAGCTATTATTTCATTAAATATGTTTTCTACCTTTTTGCCCTTCTCTCCTC